>NMUG010006528.1:0-12543 GCA_002855965.1 Monotropa hypopitys | reverse complement strand
AATTAAAGGCTAAACTATTATATGTTTAAATAGAGAACCACTATGCCTAAGAAGGAAAAGATACACCAAAAAGGAAACGAATAATAAGGTATGATTATGAGACTACCTAATCTATACAATCAATACCTAAAATACAATATGCACAATATATGATTGTGATGGGATCATATATTCCTAAAATATGAGATACACTTTCACAACCGCATGGCACAAAAACTCTGATACGTCAATTTTCTTTTTAAAAAATGTACTACATGTTATGCCTTGGTTAAAATTTTGTATTTTGTCACATTTATTCCGTGGGACAAATAATTTGGCAATAAAATAAATTAAAAAATTGTTGTGAAATAGGATGAGAAAAGTCTTTAGGGTAAGAACAAATCCTAACATACATTGTATTTATACTAAAGTAGTAAGAATGTACAATGGCACTAATATCCTTACTAATAATACGTGTCGGACACGGACACGCTTGGACACGCTCCCGACACGTGTCGGACACGTGAATTTAAGTGTCCGAATATTTAATCCTTTTTTTAGTCGGACACGTTTCCGACACGCTGGGGACACGTGGCGGACACACTCGGGACACGTTTTGGGTCAAAATAGAATTTTCATAACGTTTGATTGGGTTCAAAGTGCTATTTCCATAACTTGAGGGTAACACTGTAACAACAAATACACAGAAACGATTTCACAACCCTACTGCTGGTGGGAGATCAACCTAAAATCCTAAAATTAATTTCACGCTGCTCTCGACTTCGCACAACCCTACTGCTGTGCTGTTGCTCTCGACTTCTCACCAGGTAAATCTCCCTCCCCCGATCTCGCCCTCCCTCCCTCCCGCCCTCCCCTTCGTTGTTCTCTCTCCTTCGATCTGGACACAATTTCTCCACTTTTAAGGAGAGCCAAAACGAGCAGGTGGATACAGAACTGTTTGCATTGCATTATAACGAGAATTGTCTAGTATCTGATAGAAGGTTGGAACTCAAGGAAAATATCTGGCACAGAATCATTTGTTGCAGACAATGTTCAAGTTGACTCCTCAAACATGTAAAAAATAGGAAGTCCACACTGAGTAGGCAGTGAATGGTTCCATATTGTTCTAGTTCTTTCCTCTTTATGCCTAATGTGAGCTTAATGAAGATTATTCAACCACTGCTAAAGCTTTTATTACAACTAGTTGTCTCTCACACTGGTAATTTCGATTTTAGGAGATCTTTATTTTAAGTGTCTCCATATGCTTTTGCTCCATCCTATACCAATCTCAAACCATTAATACCAGAAAGTAAAGCTATTAGGCAGAAACATGTAAATAAAAAAAGTGAAACAAGAGAAGAATTAAAGAGCACTGTTGTAAATTACATAGACGAAAAAGTAATTAAATCTTCAAACCTGGCTCAGTGATGGCAGCAGTATGTACCCCACTTGTTGCATGGACGATCTTTTTATGTGGTAGCAGTAGTGCCATATATGTTTTGTTTTGATGGAACAATATTTGCATATGATTCATTTGTTGATGTTAAGATTGTTTCAAAGATTGTTCTATTAAATGTGCTACTTTCTTTTATTGAGTTTTTCTATTTTTAAGTTCTACTACTATCTTTAATATAAATTAAATAAATAAATATATATATTAACGTGTCCATCAACGTGTCCGTGTCCTAGTTTTTGGAAAAAATCACGTGTCTGCGTGTCCGTGTCGTGTCGTGTCCGTCACGTGTCCGTGCTTAGAATATAACTCTTAACACTTCCCTTCAAGATGAAGCATAAATATCACAAAGGCCCAACTTATTACATAACAACTCCAACTGAGGTTCGAACAATGGTTTGATAAACATGTCTTAGCACTCGTGGACTTAAAGGGAGTAACTATCACACTACCATCTATCTTTTCTCGAACAAGATGACAATCAACCTCAATGTGCTTAGTTCTTTCATGAAACACCAGATTAGCTGCGATATGTATTGCTGCTTGATTATCGCATGCTTGATTATAACAATACAAATTCATAGGCAAATGCACACTGAATCCTATCTCCTCAAGAAAGTAGCGCACCCAGACAATCTCACAAGTTGTATAGGCCATAGATCTATATGTAAGCTGAGAGGAAAAAATGTATTCAGCATAAAAGTTATATGGTTCCATTACAATATTTAACATATATACAAAAGAGAATAAAGAGAATAAAGAGTAAATACACTAAGGCCCTTTAACTCCTAACTATTTACACAACACTACAACTTAACACTCTCCCTCAAGTTGGTGCGAAGATATCTATCAAGCCTAACTTGAACACAATAGGATGGAAACTCTTGCTGCTAAGCCCTTTTATGAAAATGTCAGCTAATTGGTCTTCAGATCTCACAAAAGGTATACATATTGAACCGCACTCAACTTTTCCTTGATGAAGTGCCTGTCAACCTCTATATGCTTCGTTCTGTCATGTTGTATAAGATTATGAGCAATATTTATAGCAGATTTATTGCCGCAGTAGAGTTTTATAGGACCACTATTAGAAATTCCAAGATCACGTAACAATGTTTGGAGCCATAGAAGCTCACAAACGCCACGAGCCATAGCTATATATTCAGTTTCTGCGCTAGACATGGCGACCACTGATTGCTTCTTACTTCGCCAAGTAACCAAATTTTCCCCAAGAAGAGTACAATAGTCAGAAGTAGATCGCCTATCATCTAGAGAACCAGTCTAATTAGCATCAGTAAATGCCTCCAACAGAAGATGATCACGATTAGAGAACAAAATTCCTTTCCCTAGAGCTAATTTGAGATACCTCAAGATACAATACACTATATCAAGATGTAAAGTACGAGGATCATGCATAAAGTGACTAACCACGCCCGCTGTATAACTAACATTCGGTCAAGTATGAGCTAAATATATGAGTTGACCCACAAGTCGCTGATATCTCTCCTTGTCAATGCACTCCCCCATATCAGCACTAAGGTGACGATTTTCCTCGATAGGAGAATTTGCAGGCCTACAATCCAACATATCCGTTTCTTTCAAAAGATCAAGAATATATTTTCGTTGGGAGATAAAAATACCTTTATCAGACCTTGGCACTTCCATACCAAGGAAGTATCATAGTGAACCCAAATCCTTAATCTCGAATTCTTGGGCCAGACTAGACTTAAGATATCATTAACATAAACAATAAGGACATCAACCTTACCAGTACCTCCCTTGATGAACATAGAATGATCTGCATGGCTCTGTCGGTAACCAAACCTCGACATAGCCATTGAAAATCTTTCAAATCATGCTCTAGGTGACTGCTTCAACGCATAAAGAGCCTTTTTCAATTTACACACTTTTCCCTTAGTCTAAGGTGAAGAAAAACCTGGTGGGATAGCCATGCATACCTTCTCCTCTAACCCACGATGGAGAAATGCATTCTTCACATCAAACTGATGAAGATGTCAATTCAAATTTGCAGCACAAGAGAGTAGAGCTTCCACAAAGTTCATCTTTGCTACAGGGAAAAATGTCTCCTCGTAGTCAATACCATAGGTTTGAGTGAAACCCTTGGCAACAAGTCTAGCCTTGTATCGCTCAAATGTAACAATAGAAGGTTCATCAGAATTAACAATAGGAGGGTCAATGGGAGGAGAGCAATTACCAAACGAGTCGGCTGAGGAGTCCGAAACTGGAGCTGGTGATTGTGATTGACAAGGTGGTATTACGCATGACTTTCCTTTTTCCTACTAGTGTAGGTCTTTAAGTTAGACCCTTGCAGTCGCTGGTATACCTTCTTCCTCATCACCACCAATGACATGTGTAGCTCGTTCGATAGATATTGGTTCCTCTCCAGACTTTTCATTCTCCCTGTAGCAACTTAGAATTTTAAACAATTTCCTAAATAAAATTATAATCGTTATCGGGTCCCATGCGATGAAATTCAATGGTTTGGGATAGTTGGAGTCCTCGGTAGTGAGTTAGTATTGTCTCGAGTCATCCCGACAATGTGCCGAGTGACTTCCACGCCCTTTATGGCCCATAAATTCTTTCTGAATCTAATTGTATTCTTCATCAATGTTGTAGATAATTCAATTGTGAATCCAATGCAACTTGAATCGTGCCAATCAGAGTTCAGACGAATAAGTTATGGCCAAAATACACTCGAACAATCTTGATGTTCACACAGCAGATTTCTATATCGAAATAAGGTTCCTTCCCCCCTTATGTATTTCGATATAAAGACCTGGTTGCCTTCTTTTGAAGCTCTATTTCGATATGTATCCCCCTGTTTAGCCCAAGATTAATGTATATCGTTATGTAGCCCCTGGGTTCCTCTTACTTGATGATATTTCGATATACACCAAGGGTGTATATCGATATGAAAGGTCCTCTGTCCATTTTTTGTTCTAGAGTATTTTGATATATACCCTATGGGTATATCGAAATGAATCAACCTCTGATTCCTCTTCCTCTATGGGCATATCGATATATTGGTTAGTCATTCGGATTGTATATCGATATATAGTGTATCGAGAGGTGAAATTTTTTAGGGAAAATTGTCGGGTAGTATATATAGATGTGTGTGTATAACCCTAGATGTTTACACACCCACCCTCCACCCAAAATCAGCCGACTCTCCCTCTCTTCCTTGTCTCTCACACTCGACAGCTCTCTCTCTCTCTCTTAGGCGATCTCTCTCCCTCCCTCTCACGTAAGTCCCTCTCTCAATCTCTCCCGGATATCTCCCTCTCCTTCTCACTTGTTTGGCCCCTTTCCTTAGGGCTTTTGGAGCAAGGCCGTTCACCAACATTGGAGAACACGAGGAGATCTTCGCGGTGGTAGGTTTGGATCATGGCGGTGTGAAGGATCCCTCACCTAGGGATTTCGAGTTTTGCTAATTTCCGGTGGGTAAATCTCTCTCTACTCACTTGTGTGTTCTTGTGTGTGTAAATAGGTTGTATCCCCGTAGTCATTGTGTTAATTTTCATGTTTGTGGCCTAAGGGTTGTCTAGGTCCTAAAATAATGACTTGGGTGAGTCATGGATGTGTGGAATCAATGGTCATAGATGATTTTGAGCATACCTTGGGCGTAACTTGAAGATTGTGTTGTAGGTGGTGGCCATTGTAGTTCGCGACCACCACGTGTTCGACAAAACTCCCCTTAGACTCATGTGTAGTGTTTTTGGAGAATTTAGCCCCTTGGGTTTTTGTAAGATATATGGGGATGTGGGGTTAGTTACGTTGAGTCCCGAAAATCGTCGTAGGTCCCTTGGAGGCTATTGAATACCTAGTGTTCGATGAAATTCCCCTTTTAACCGTAGGTCACATTTTGGAGGATTTGTGGTCTTGGGTTATCGTGTAATTGGTATGGTTGAGTAGAGGAATGAATTTGGGTTGTGAACCCCGTTATTGGTCCCTTAGAGATTGCCGAGCACCTCATGTTTGATGGTTGCCCCTCGCGGTGTACTAGTTGGGCAATTGGGCTAACAATACCCGTGGGTGTGTCGAGGAGCAATTGGGCTATCGACTTTTTGAGGCGTTGTCGCATCGTCATGTGGTTAGCCTTGGTCTCTCTTAGTGCTGTAACGGTGGAGTTGTGTTGATCTTGTTGGGTGTTGCCCTTGATTTCGTCAAGGAGGATTGATGATTTGAGGAACCTAACAATGAACGCAAAATACTCAATGAATGTCAAACATGAGAGATGAATCCCACGAGGATCACTCTCTTATAATCATGAATCCAATACCTCAATTTCACCCAACTTAAGAATAATGATCATGTGAGAAAAGATTGTTGTTTTTCCGCGGCATAGGGAGGATACCAACACTCGCCGTGGGCGATGTCTCTTCAGGTTGGTATCTATCCGGGTTGAGGATGATTGTGGCTGCCCTCCCCGCGTTATGCCTTCTGTTGTGCGTAGGATACCAACTATCGCCGCGGGCGACGTTTCTTCTTGTTGGTACCTATCCGGGTTGAGGATGTTGTGGCTGCCCTCCCCGCGACACGTGTGTCATTGTACGTAGGATGCCATTCATTGCCGCGGGCGATGTTTTCTCTTGTTGGCATCTATCCGGGTTTAGGATGTTTGTTGCTGCCCTACCGGTGGTACTCTTGTTTGAGTGTTTGATTAATAATTGAAATCTACCCCAAATCTCCAATAAATTCCAAAGTTAATCAAGAACCGAATCCGTAATATTACTTTGGTGGTTGGAGGATTGTGGTGATGGGGTGGTGTTGAGATCTTGTGCTTGTGGTGTTGAGATCTTATGCTTGGATCCTTTGGGTTCTTCTAGTGAGTCTTGGAGTTGGCCTTGTTTTCGTGGTGGCGATCGTTGTGGTTAATGTTGGGTTTCTCGTGGTTGTCTTTGGTGCTTGAGGGTGAGTTACACTTCACTATTGGCCGTTCCGTTAGAGTCTTGCACGGTTTTCACTGTCGGTTGTACGTTAGTGTTGGGTTGCTTGAGGTTGTGTCACACTCACCTGACTTGGGTTTCCTTTCTCTTGTTTTTCCCTTTGTGTGGACACTTAGGCACGCACCCGCAGGTGCATGCTTGGTAGTAGTTAGGGGTTTTTCTACTGAGCTGTTGTTTGCTCAGACCCTCCTTTCTTTCCTTTTTCCAGGACTTGTTTGCAGGGCTTGGAGTAGTGGTGGACTTGGAGTTTGGCTTGCTGCTGGACCTTTGGGAGCTTGCCATTCCTCCATCTTGCTGCACTTTCGTTCCTTGTACTGTACTGGTAGTGTTTTCTTTTCAGTTGTACCAGTTGTAGTAGGTCAGCTCTTGTACTTTTCTCTTGTATCCTTTGTTCAGTTGTAGTAGCCTGTTTATGTATCTTTTCTTCCGCACTCTGTACTTAATTTGTAATCTCCTTCTGTATCATATGTTTGTAATGGTTACATCAACTGACATGTATCTGGATGACAAGTAGTTTATTCCACATTTACTGTTTTATAATTATTTCAAAAAAAAAAATGATTTGAAAATTTGGGGCGTGACACTCCTCCTTACCATTATTATTATAAAATAGTGTCTCCCCCTCACCATAAAACATCCCTTCCTCCTTCCTGTGCTCCCCCTAAAGAAATGGAGTAGAGGGAGAGAAAAAGGACTCCATTTTCCAAAAAGAGACATCCATGGAGACAAAAATTCCTAGAATGAGGATCATAACATTTATAGCTCTTCTGGGTAGGAGAGTACCCAATAAAAACACCTTTATAGGCTTTAGGACTTAACTTGCCACCAGAGGGATGAGTTGTGGCACGGAAAATGCTAGGAAGACGCTCAATGAGAGTTTTAAAGTTAAGAACACTGGATGACATACGATTAATAAGATAAATTGCAGTCAAAATGGCTTCTCCCCCACAAATATTTAGGAACATTCATGGTGAAAAACAGAAAGCGAGCTACCTCAGCTAAATGATGATTTTTGCGTTCAACAACTCCATTTTGTTGCGGAGTGTCAACACAAATCGTTTGAAAAAGAATATCATTTTCATTCAAAAAAGCCCGAAGACTCTTATCTATATACTCATTACCATTGTCACTACGGAGAATTTTGATACACATATCAAATTGAGTGAAAAGATTTAAAACAAGAATAAACTTTATTTTTTGGTTTAAGTAAATACACCCAAGTGACGAGAATAGCAGTCAATAAAAGTGACAAACCACGATAACGTTTTAAAGAATTAACGAGTGAATGACCTAACACATCAGAATGGATAACCATAAACGGAGAGTCACTCCTTCTATTAATAGGAGCATAAAAGGAACACTTATGTTTACCAAGATTACAAGCTTCACAAAAGAATTGACTCCAAGAACAATGTTTAATTAAATTAGGAAAAAGTTTCTTCAAAATCCCAAAAGAAGGATGACCTAACCGATGGTGCCATTGATGTAACATAGAGAGAGATGAAACAGTATCTGCTTGCTGAGCTAGACCACATGATCGGGGTGAATTAGATGGGCGAGGTGCAGCGTCCAAAAGGTACATGTGACTATGTGCTTCACCACTGTCAATCATCTTCACTGTATCCAGTTCTTGAAAAACACAATGGGTAGGAAAAAATGTTACGGAGCAATTTAAAGATTGGGTGAGACTACTAACAGATTGAAGGTTAGTAGAAAAATTGGGAACATGAAGAACTGGAGAAAGAGAAAGGGTTGGAGAACAATGACTAGAACCTTTCCCGGAAATAGCAGATAGAGAATCATCAGCATTTCTAACTTTATCCTTGCCAGAATATGTAGAATAAGAGTCAAAGAGTGATGAGCATCCTGTCATATGATCTATTGCACCGGTATCTATTATCAAGGGAGAAAAATTAGAGACAGTAAGAGCATTAGCATATATACTCTTATGAGCAAAGAAATCAGTGGCAGTGAAAGCAGAAGTGGTAATAGATGTAGCATCAAGCTTTGCCAGAAAATGCCTGAGAGTTTGTAAGTCTCCCTGAGAAAAACCACGAGCTTGATTTGAAGTCACCTTCGTAAATGCATTTTCATTTCGTGGTTCTGCCACAACAATAATCTCTCTTTCCAAAGCATATTTCTCCTTCATCGAAAACTCCAATTGTTTTTGTAGCACTTGTTGATTGAGGCCATTTTAGCTGCATCTAAACCATGTCTCAAAGATTCCACGGTCTTCTGAAGTTTTGAAATTTCAATCAATTTAGCCTCCTCATTCGACACCCATAATTTCTTTTCGAGCTGCAAACGCCATGTGAGATCTTCTAACTGTTTCTCTAATTTAGTCTTTGCCAAACACAAGGCACCTGCCTTATTAGCCTCCTGTTTAAGTGCCTGAAGCACTCTTTTTGCCATTTTTTGCGTCCAACGACATCGTATTGCTATGATATTAGTTTGACGACGGAACTCGGAATGAACCTTGCATATTCTCCAATGGGACTGAATAAAATGGCAGCTCTATGTTCCTTTCTGTGCAAAATTCTTTGTCGAGTTAAGAAACCACGGATGCTGGATTGTACGAGTACAGTGGAGAAACGAAGCTGCGTATAGGCTCCCACTAACAGCCATCGGCGAACATATTTCTATATTGAAATAGCAGATGTGGCCTCTCGTTTTTTGCATACTTTTTCTGAGCAAGACGGCCGAGGGTCTTACTGCCCAAATCAAGGGTCGCCGGAGAGTATACCGCCGTCGTCTGAGGTCGTCGGAGATTGCTGGATGCCGGAGAGAGTTATACAGTGGCTGGCGAGAGACGTGCGGTGTAACAAAGGTAAAAAACACAGACAACGTGAGAAACCTCAACGTTATCCTTCAATAATCGACAATGGTGGACATGAGTAACACTCAACCGTCGTGAACAAAAAAATTGCTAATGGATCTCAGCTCTGACAGACGACGACCAGACGACGGCTGGAGAAAGACGACCAACGATGACCAGATGACGACCAGCGATGGGTGCGATGGGTTAAGATCAGACAGCATCAAACGCGGACGAGGGATGCTTCTCCGACAAACGCGACCTGGCGACAACGCCGGAGGCCAACAACATTGGTCGAAAAAAAATGGACGGAGCGACGGCTAGGGTTGCTCAGTGCTCTGATACCATGTAAGTTGAGAGAAAATTTGTATTCAACGTAGAAGTTATATGGTTCCATTACAATACATAACATATATACAAAAGAGAAAAAGAGAATAAAGAGTTATTACACTAAGGTCCTTTTAACTCCTAACTATTTACACATAACACCTACAACTTAACACTATATTATGCTTTTGCACTAGACCGTACGACAACTGTCTGCTTCTTACTCTTCCAAGTAACAAGATTTCCACCAAGGAAAGTATATCTTCTGTCAGATGGTCCTCTTGCCAAATCTGAATCAAATCTGAATCAGTAAAAGCCTTTAACTTGAACATCAAGATCATTGAAGTTGCAATTGCCTTCTAAGGGATGCAAAACAATTGCACAGCATTGCAATATGTGATATGTTCATCTTATAAACATTTCACAAGACATTTAGTTTGCAGCCTAATTTCGAATGAAGAGATTAGTCACATAACATATTCGGAGTTTTGAAGGCCTGACACAGTGTTGTTGCAAGTGTCAATGAAGTGTTGGTAAAGTACCTCGTACTATGGACATCAACCTCCACTATCTGGAATTGAAGTATGTCTATTTTACTGTCTGTTGAAGCAACACATACTGCAGAAAGTCCTGATTGTTTTGTGCTAAGAAAATGGTAATCATGTCTGCAGAAAGCCCAAAGACCAAAATTATAACTTAGCATTGGAGAAATGTGTTCAGGGGCCAGGGTATCCCATTCATCTATCTTCTTTGAAATGGAATTTCCCCTTCTCCTGCCTCTGTTACAATTTCTCAACAAGAAACCTGTATTTTCATAATTGTGAATACTTGAGCTTGCATTCATTTCAAATAGAATACTCTTGACAAATGTAGCACAGTTTTGGCAGATGAAAGCCTACGCGGCAGCTCGAATAGCTTTGCAGCCTGTAATACGCAAACATGGATTCTTCATGGACAATATAGAACTATAGAGGGGAAGCCACCAATGGAGTGGGAGAAATGTATCTTAATGTTAATAAGAACTTTACTACCGCGCCTTTAGGAAATTTGTATTTGACATTTTGTTTGGAAATTTGGATGTTATAGCATCTGGTAAATGACTGCTATCCACTAAATAATAATTTCTCGGACATTGAAATAGTTCATATGTGAGTAGGTTGACTATAGCTGAAATGAGAATGTCGAGATGAACATGGTAAAATTTTGCGAGATATAATTAGAAATGAATGTCATCACGATATAGTTGGGTAGCGCTGTTAGAAACTAAGATAAGAGAAAATAGATTAAAGTAATTTGAACATGTATATCCTAGACCCGCTGATGCGGTAGTTAGGAGGAATGATATTGTTATGATTGATGGTAGTACTAAGGGAGCTTCGTGCATTGGATAATCCTTTTAGATGGTGGTACTAAGGGGAGGGGTACACCTAAATTAACTTTGGAAGTGATAGTTCGTAAGGATCTAAGTTTACTAGGTATTATGATGTCCTCTTACCTGAGGGTCCTGCCTTGGTATTCTTTCCGCTTGAGGGTGATCGTCTGGGTGGTGGAAGAAGCGTCTGGGACGATGGAAGAGTGCCTGGAGAAGGATGGAGGTCCGCCTGCTTGGCTCCTGCAATCACAAGGGTTAGTGCCCACCGGTCGGCAGTGACCGGACGGGGCCTCCGAAGATCAAATCAGTCAGGGAGTTAGAGAGAGAAACTGTATGGACAACGTAACGGTAAGCGGAGAAGAGTCGGTGGAGGAGCATCCTTGTTTCCAGAACGTGAAGGGTCTTTACCACCCATGGGATTGATCTGAGAGGAGAAGAGGATCTGAAGAACCAAGTAGAAAGGAGCGGTGCACCGGAGTCTGGGGATAATACTCTCCAGCGGAGTCGCCGAATGTGGCGTCCTGCTACCTAAAGGTCCTGCCTTTGTGTTCTTTCTATCAAGTGTGATCATCTGGGTGGTGGAAGGAGCGCCTGAGAGGATGGAAGAGCACCTGGAGAAGGATGGAGGTCCGCCTGCTTGGTTCTTGCAACTATAAGGGTTAGTGCCCATCGGACGGGGCCTCCGAAGATTAAGTCAGTTGGAGAGCTAAGGAGAGAAACTGTATAGACAACGTAGCGGTAAGTGGGGAAGAGTCTTGTAAATAATACCTCAAGGGGGCTATTTTATAGCTGTGACTGACATGGCGCACAAGGCTGGCACGTGAGGCACGCGTGGGTGGTCCTCCGGATGACGTCAGCCCTAACGGTTCGCAATGATAAGCCTGCTAGGCCATTATAACCGTCAAGCCATGTCACCACCGTATGAACAAGGCCCAATGGCCAGATGGAGCATGTCAGTCAGGAGTAGGGCTTGACTGACGTTCTTCCTGGAAATTTGTCGACAGGTGGACCCTCCGGCATGTATCTGGATGTAGCAATGATGACCTGTTTCCCCTTATGCCAAAGGAGGACAGACATTGCTCTGCTGTCCGTTAAGAGATGCCGAAGGTTTGAGGGTACCGCATGGCCGACTGGCCTGACACTCCTCGTTGTCTGGATGTAGTTGCTGTTGCATGTAGTCGGACGCGGCGGTAATTAACATTGTCCTTCTTGGCCAAGGATGTGGACACACAGGGCTGCCGACCGCTAAGTATTGCCGAACGTATGAAGGTGCTGCATAACCAACCGGTCTGACACTCTTCAGTATCCGAATGAAGCTTCTGCTGCTGGAGGAATCGCAAGACCGACCGGTCTTTGTCTACCCCTCAGGCATGTTGTAGAGAGCTAAGTTTTTCCGGAGGGATCGCGAAGCCGACGGCTCTGGCTACCCCTCGAGGCAATCGGCTAAGAGAGGTCCGGATTGGTGGGCCACTCCACCGTTGTCCGACCCACTACAAGTGTAATAGGACATGCTGCACTCGACAAGGTGCATTTGAAAAAAAGATTCATGTAGCCAACTTCAATTGATTGGGCCTAAAGGCTCAGTTTGGTTTGATTTGAAATAGTTGATATGCAAAAACCCAACAATTTCTGG
>NMUG010006527.1:0-12543 GCA_002855965.1 Monotropa hypopitys | reverse complement strand
TATCATCTTCCTTCTTCTTCTTACACCGTATACTAAACAAGAATCACCATCAAATATTTATTTTGCCATCAAGGATTTTCATACTAGGATACATAATTGATCTATTTCACTTCTCATTATTCATTCACACCCCAAGGTACTTTTCACAACATAACTTGGCCTCAAAACAATAGCAAGTAAAAATACTAATTTTACATATTAGACACATCCTCAATAGTAATATTTTTTTTCTCAAACCTTTATTTTCCATAAATCAACCCAAAATCACTCTCAAATAAAGTACGCAACACTTAAATCTTGATCACTAACATACATATACCCGAACTTTCAATCTCATAATATTTAGGTTCTTACAACCACACTTCACTTAAACACTCGTCTTCCAACATCTAGCATTTTACTTATAAACAACAATAATCCACAAACACCAATTTTTCTTTCAATCCTCGATTCACCTTTGCATCACCACTTCCCCATCACTGACCCTGCTTTTACGATTATTATGTTTTCTTACACTGATATTCACCACCCTATTTGATAGCTCAGATTTTTAAATCTCTACTTACACATGGACTTATCACAAGATCTCAATTCAATCTTCTCACTCTCCTATAACATAGGTCCAAAGGACTACGACTCATACTCATCTACTAATATCGCCCCTTGAATCATTTTTATGAGGTTCTTCTGGTATCATCGAAATTTAACAAATCACCTAACATTGATTTACTTACTTTCATTATCGTATCTTCTACGCATCTGCAAACTATCTCAAAAAGAAGTTTCTTCGAAATTGTTGAAAAGTTATCATGTTACCATAGATATTAACACATAACACATAACGGTCAGTCAAGCAGGGTGAATAACACATAGAACATAACAAGTAATTATCAAAGCAAACGTTAGCACCTACGCATCTGGCAACCTAGGATTTCATTACCTACCAATTTCTCCAGGGTTTCCACATCTAAACCCTAAACATAAGATTAACTTAAAAAGAACTGACACCTAAGGGTTCATTGCCATCGATCACCTATACATCGTTCTAGACGCGGGATTCTGGTACAATTGTGCTTTCCGACTAACTTCCCAAGACTTCTGATTTGAAAATACATTGATCAGGCGATTTTCAAACCAGATTTCAAGGTAGTCCATCGGGTGCCAAAGTAACACACATAACGATTTCCGGAAGAGTAAGACAACTGACTCAACCTATCACTCATCTCAAGAGACTCAACATCTTATGTCACACTTATTCCGAGAATCTTATAACCTAGAGCTCTGATACCAAACAGTAACGACCTGTCCCAGATTTCCAATAAAATAATGAAACCCGTCTACGAATCGCTACTTGAAAACGGTTTATAAAAACAAGAAACTGATTATTCTTTTTCAAAACACCATAATATTTGTTTTCCTTTTTAATAAAAATACGCAGCGGAAAAATAAATAAGACTAGCATAAAAACTCCATCAACTAAAGAACCAAGTGTGACAATCTACTAAGAAACACTGACCCAGAACAAGGTCTCAAAAATAATAGTCTTCTTCAAAAAGGAACTAACAGTCTGAAACAAGAGTCTCACAATCCTCACCCTACAACTGGTAGAGGAAAAGAACTAAGAAATGAAAGGAACTAAGAGATATGGCTCCTGCTGGAAAGAGCCTGAGAAACTGGCAATGAACCTAGTAAGCCTCCTTACCTGGATAAAATGCCACAACACAAAGCAGACAACAATATCCAGGAGTGTCAGATTTACAATCCTTATAGACAAAGTGATTAACATAATACATCAATAAAACAAGTAACGAAGGGGTTATGCCTCTCCCCACATGTAGTCCAAACAGTAAAGTAAACGAAGGGGTTGTGCCTCTCCCCTAAAATAGTCCAACAGTAAAGTGAGTAAACTAATATATGTGAATGCCATGAAATGCATCTTTAAATTTGGAATCTTCCACCATCATCACCAACAAAAATACTAGGGAGGCCACATCAACTCCTCTAGCTAAGGGCGAACACATCAAGCCCAAGTATTCCATCAATGGCAGACCCAGCAAATTGAAACAACATTGCCAAGCATTTACTGTTGCTCAATGTCGCAGCCGGAATACAAAGTATCATCCCCACGAAGCGGCATCTGTCGTCTTAGGGCTGCATTGCCATGCATCTACTGTCCCCTAAGCCCGTTGCCGGGGATAATTCTCATTAAATGGCATCTACCGTCTTAGGGCTGCATTGCTAAGCATCTACTGCCTTCTAAGCCCGTTGCCAAGAATTTCACCAATCGTCACCATAAGGTGATATAGGGTCATGCATGGATGCACCAACACAAAGAAAAACACCAATCCATGTATGAATCATGCTTGCACATTTAAAAGTAAACAGGTAGTAGCATCATTACATCAACATCTTTGAACTAAGTATGAAGCATGCAAATACACATCAATTGAAGCAACAATTATCATGCATCTAATCATAAAATTTTAGCTATCATGTGATCATGTACTTGCAGTTACACCAACATCAATCATCATCATGCTAACACATATTTTCAAATCACTAAATTGAGCAATCATTCTCTTTTAGTTAAGGTGAAGCATTTGAAGTCATATTAGCTAAAAACACCAACTAATCACCAATCTAGAACATGCATTTTCCAGCCATCATGTGAATTATTTAATAGATTTCACCAAGTCTCAAAATCAATCAACAATAGGTCATATAAAGCACGTATCGTCCAAATAGGAATATCACTCAATCATCCATCATTATCTAGCATGTAATATGAAAATTAACGAATTCTATACAAGAAGAAAATCTACACACTCACCTAGATATGAAGAATGGTTGAATGCGTCTATATCGGTGTAGAAGAATATCTCGGTTGTCCACCTGTAGAACCGAGTTTAAATTATTATAATCATCTTCTAAAACTTGTTGACACTCCATTTATAACTTCATAAGGTGATATAACATATTACTTAGTGTTTTATTAACTCCTTTGAGCTTAAAAAGTTTCAAAATATTATTTATAACGTTTTTTCCCGAAAACCCAAAAAATTCCTTTACGAAACTCCGTACTAAAACGTACATAACTTTTGCTACATAACTCGGAATTTCGATCATAATATACCGTTAGAAAGCTCTCGACGATGTGCACGTAATATAATTGTTCTGGATTTGTTTATAAAATATACCGGCCTACAGACTGCTCAGAATGCAGCAGGATATAAAAAACTACTTAATCCAAAAATTGTTTTCTTAATCTTTTTGCCCAATTCTCGATCCAAAAGGTCCCAAACTAAAAGTCTAAGTTTACTACAGTGTTATACACATATTATCATCTAACATATAATGATTTGGGATCCAAAGACCTAGATTTGAGGGCTCAAAAACTCAAATCCCTCACTAATTACACCTTAATCAGTCACTAATTTCGTCTTAATTAAAACTCTAATTACGGACTGATTATGAACCAAATCAGAAAACAAAAAAGATGGAGATTTACCTTAGGATGTCCTTTACACTTCTTATGACGAATTCCTCCTTCAAATCCAAGCCTAAAGCCTTGGTTGAGCCCCCTTCTTCCAAGCTATCCCTCTAATCTCTCTCTAGATCCAAAAGTTTGAGTTTGGAGCAAATGATGGTGGCTAACCATCATCCTCTAACCCTTAAACGTTTTTAACATTTTTTTACTATTTTGACCTCACTAAATAGGCCCATTTACTTCCCTAGCCATGCCTCACTCAATTTTATATAAATATATATATGTATATATTTATGATTTAAAAATCATTTAAATCCCAAAGCTTAATTAAATAGCATAAAATAATCATTATGCTCACCATTTTTTTTGTACATTTTACCTCCTAATATATTTCCACACCACCCATGCCACTTTCCATAAAACTAATAATTATTTTTATTATTTCTTATTTAATTAATTATTTATTTTTTGGACGGTTATTACAAGGTGACGGTCTCAAAACGTTGTTTGGTGTCACTTTCCATTGGCGCCAACTATCGAGATCAGATCTGGTGTGATGTAGTCGAGATGGATGCTTGCCACCTCCTTCTGAGAAGACCTTGGCAATTTGATCATGCCGTACAACATGACGACCGCAAGAATACTTACAGCTTTACGACCAACAAGGTCAAGGTTATACTCTATCCAAGCAAGGAAAAGAGTCCTAGAGCAACCATTGAAAAAGGCCCGAATCTACTAACCAGGCAGAAGTTTGAATACGAAATGATGGAGTCCGGTCTCGTGTATGTTCTGGTGTCAAAGGGATTAGGTCTGCACTGCAATAATTTTCAGCTCGGTTCCCAGAGCACTCAGCTCGGCGAGAAACAGTCAAGCTCAGATGATGTCCCCGAGTGCGTACAAAATCTGCTAGGAGAATTTGGAGATGTATTCCCTGAGGAATTACCGACTGGACTTCCACCTCTACGAGACATCCAACATCAGATCGATTTGGTGCCCGGATCTACCCTGCCGAACAAGCCGCACTATCGTATGAGTCCTTGAGAGCATGAAGAGCTGAGGTCTCAGGTAGAAGAACTACTTCACAAGGGGCATATAAGGGAAAGCTTGAGTCCCTGTGTTGTGCCCGCGTTGTTAACCCCAAAGAAGAACGGTACTTGGCGAATGTGCGTCGACAGCCGCTCAATCAACAAGATCACGGTGCAGTATTGGTTCCCTATTCCTCGGCTAGATTATTTGTTAGATCAGCTCAGCGGGGCCACAGTATTTAGTAAGCTCGACTTGAAAAGTGGCTACCACCAAATCCGCATCTGTGAAAGGGATGAATGGAAGACCGCCTTTAAGACCAGAGAAGGGCTATTTGAATGGACGGTCATGCCTTTCGGCCTATCCAATGCCCCTAGCACTTTTATGAGAGTAATGAACCAGCTGTTCCGCCCGCTAATTGGAAAGTTTGTCATTGTTTACTTTGACGACATCCTTGTTTACAGCCCTGATCCGGATACGCATTTACAACATCTGCGGCAGGTCCTACAGTTATTGCGAGAGGGTCAGTTATATGCTTGCCGAGCTAAGTGTTCGTACATGATGACCAGTGTGCTCTTCCTGGGGTATGTAGTGAGTGGACAAGGAATTTCGGCTAATGAATCCAAGATTGAGGCAGTTCGGAAGTGGCCTACACCAAAGAATATACATGATGTCAGAAGCTTTCATGGATTAGCCACTTTTTACAGAATATTTATCCCTAACTTCAGCACTATTATGGCCCCCATCACTGATTGCATGAGAGCTGGATAGTTCCTTTGGACAGCCGCCGCCGCACGAGCTTTTGGTGAGATCAAGGACCGCTTAACCTCAGCTCCTGTGCTTGCCTTACAAGACTTCTCTAAACCTTTCGAACTACACTGCGACGCTTCAAAGGTTGGAATTGGAGCTGTCCTCAGTCAGGGTGGTCGCCCCATTGCTTTATTCAGCGAAAAATTACACGGAGCCACATCCAATTACAGTACGTATGACGTTGAATTCTACGCCATCGTCCGAGCTTTGAAGAATTGGTACCCCTATCTCTCTCAAAGTGACTTCATCCTCTTCTCTGACCATGATGCTCTTAAACATATTAATAGTCAAGATAAGCTTTCAGCTCGGCACGCCAGATGGGCAGCCTACTTGCAACAGTTTACTTTCTCGATCCGACACAAATTCGGAGTGCAGAACAGAGTGGCAGACGCCCTCAGTCGGCGAATGTGTATTCTCAGCACCATGCGGAATGAGGTCATGGGTTTTGACTCTTTTAGAGAACTCTTAGAAACTGATGTATATTTCAAGCAGGTTGCTCGGGAGGTGCTGGAAGGGGGACGTCCCGAATATTCGTTGCACGATGGGTTCTTGTTTAGAGGCAACCAACTGTGTGTGCCTGACTCGAGCCTCAGACTCAAGATCATTAAAGAACTCCGTAACGCCCCGTCCCGCAGGGACCAATTTAATGATCCAGCGGACCCGGCAACGTTACTAAAAACAGAAACAGAAGACAGAACAGAAACAGAAATAGATGACCAAAGAGAGATATTCTAAATGATAATGCATAACTGAAATAAATCAAAAACTGCAGATATGTCCAAGTACTAACTGGTACAAAACAAAACAAAACTCAGCAAAAACTACTGAACAAGTCTCCATCGAACACAGAAACCACTGACTAAGTAACAGAACAGACTCTGCCACAACTGAAACAAAAGTACTAGTAACTGTAGTAAACGGAACAACTGAGGTAAACAGACAGAACCACAAAACAAACTGAGAACAGACTGCGCAGCTACCCAAAACTCCTCCTGCTAACTCTGAAGTAGTGGACCAAACTGCTCAAGCTAAACAGAACCTGCACTTCGATCAATGCCCATACATATACAAAGTGCAGGAATGCGTTAGCTTGCTGAAAGTACTGTGTCAAATAAAAATAAACTGAAACAACAGATGCAGATATTTAAAAGCTAAAGCAGAACATAACAGATTATACTAAACATGCTGAATTATAATAACAGACATCTATCAACAGAACGTGCCAAAGCACAACAGAAAATAACTAAGTACAGAGGGTAGTTTCGTGAATCCTATGCATCACACACATCTTGCTACAGATTTTATTAACCACAGAATTTACGTTTCACTTGTCTACGAAGCGTAATACGAAGTATACGACACACGGGTCCTTCGACTACACTCCAGAAGCATAATACAAGGTGTACGACACACGGGTCCCTTTACTATACTTCTCTTGCAAGGGTACCACTTGCGAATGGCATTTGTATGCCCAGAACAACACGTCCTCTGGCCAATGAGGCACAGGACCCAAAATCCCTATTTAACCTTTTTAGGTATCAGAATCTCAGACTTTCCAGACTTAACAGATTAACAGAATTTCCAGACTATCAAAATTTCCCAACGTACAGAAAGTGGCTCGTACAACCCTAGCATGATACTAGGTGTTCAATATGCAGAAAAACAGACAGAACTAGATATCAGAATTTCTATGAACAGGCGTAACAGTTATAAGCTCATATAACCAAAACTACACAAAGATCCACAGAAGCTCAACAGATAAAGAAACAAGAAAAGTCCACCGATAACATTACAGAAAAGAAATAGAAAAGTCCACAGATGACATTACAGAAAAGAAACAGAAAAGTCCACAAGACTTAAAATAAACTAACACACTCACTGATAGCTTTTAAGCTGGTTTCTTGGACGAGGATGGGTTGCACCACCTCGAATTCTCTCCTGAAAACAAAAATAACAAGTCAGATTCTCAACATCGCAATATCTCAATATTTGATAACAAAAGATAAAAATTTAAACAATTAAACAATCTAACTAATTTACAGAATTTACGAAATTTTCAGATTATTAAAATCTTTCAAAACATTTTTCTAAACAACATAAATTTCTGTCAAAATCACACTGTTCCAAGTGTCACGGTAGAACCAAAAGTAAATTGGAGAACCCAAACTAATCTATTGTACGCCTACTGACCATAAATGAAAAAACAAAAACAAATCTAATTTACTCTTGCTCCTGTACACATCCCAAGAGGAGAGAGAGAACAAAAGATAAAGAAAAACCTAAACTACTCTTTTCTCTCCGTATAGTATTGTGCATGGAACTCCTGGACGAACATGTCCCAAGTGACAAAACTATCCAGTTGGTCAACGATTCGTACTTCTGGCCTTCTATGCGCCGCGACATTACTAGGATGGTGGAGCGATGCAGAATCTGTCAAGTTGCCAAGGAGACCGCAACCAACGCAGGCCTTTACTTACCGCTCCCCATACAAGATCATCCTTGGTCTAGTGTTAGCATGGACTTCGTCCTGGGATTGCCACGTACTCAGCACGGATTTGATTCAATTTTTGTGGTCGTAGATCGATTCACCAAGATGGCCCATTTTATTGGATGTCGGAAAACCAATGATGCTATCCACATTGCCCAGTTTTACTTTCGTGAGGTCTACAGATTACATGGCCTATCGACATCTATCGTTTCTGACAGAGATACAAAGTGTTCCTCGGTCATTTTTGGAGGTGCTTATGGAGATTGACCAACACCAAATTGGACTTCAGCAGTGCATACCACCCCCAAACGGAAGGACAGACTGAGGTGGTCAACTGATCTTTGGGAAATCTGTTAAGGTGTTTATTGGGAGAGCAACCTAAGAACTGGGACCAGAAGATGTGTTAGGCCGAATTCGCCTTCAACAGGTCAGCTAACCGCAGTACGGGACTCAGTCCATTTATGGCCAACTATGGATATCAGCCCCGGGCCCCTATGGACCTAGCCCTAGTCCCTAGCATGACAAAATTTCACAAGAAAGCCGAAGATATGATTAGTGAGCATCCTAGCCCAGCAAAGCAAGCTACTGTTTGGTCATCACCACGATTGAGCGCGACCAAGCATCGTTCTAGAAGCTCAGATCCTCCAGGTGAACAAAGAAGTTGATCCCGCACTTGATATGAACATTTGCCACGCAACTCAGGTCAGCCATTAGCTCAGCACAGGTCAGATCAGCCATCAGCTCAGCACAGGTCAGATCAGCCATCAGCTCAACACAGGTCAGATCAGCCATCAGCTCAACACATCTTCACGGCACTACCCTCGTTGCGCGGGAATGGACATCACCTGGCCCCACCAGACTGTTTTGACTTTCTTAAGTTTCGGGTTAACCCACCATGTTTAGGATTATTTCTTTTTTCTTTTCCTTTTTGGGCCTAGTTTTGTCGGTGGCCCAGGTTTGTACTTTAGGTTTTTTCCTCTTTTAGTATTTTGCATGGCCGCCATATATATAGGGGCCTCACTCCCAGTGTAAGGAGTTGATTGAATGAAAGTAAAATTTGAGTCAAGTTGTTGCTTGTTCCTCTTTCCCCATTCTCCTTCGGCATTCCTGTTCTAGGAATCAACGATTTGGTTTGAAGCCGTGTTCTGGCATTTCGTGAGCGAAATCAACAGGTCGCGAGCCTTGATTCTGGGTATTCGTGCGCGAATCAACAGATCGAGAAGAGAATCAACGGAGGTATTCCGGGTGAATCAATCCGTCATTCTGTTTATCTTTTTATCATTTTGATTTTTCGAGTTTCTGCTGTATCACTTACCGAACAACATAAGGAATAACAAGACCTTTATCAAGTTATGCCGGACCATTAGCAATGTGTCCGGAGGATTAGAATTTACATGTGCCGTAGGATTAAGTTTTTGGGCTTCCAAGTGAATGACTGAGCTGAGCACTGTTCGGAAAAGCTGGTCCGGATAGTGTAGGTCTTTTGGTTTGAAAGTGAGATAGTCCGGAGGCCTTTGAAGGTTGCTGAGAGGCTAAGGATGATCAGAGAGATGTTCTGGGGGTTTGGCTAAGTGTGTCGAACACTCAAATTTCTTGAGGGATAATTTTATCACACTAGAATGCTTTGAATGCAAGAGAAAAGTTTGGTGTGGACTTGAATGTTGATAATGGGGTTCTATTTATAGCAATCCGGAGGTTTGGGTTACATTTAATTCAACGGATTGATACTTCCCTGCCCCTGTCGAGCAACTATGTTGCAGGGGTGCCTTGCACTCCACCACCTGCTCTGACCGATGAGTCTAATCCGGACCTGGACTTCTGGCCAAAACAACTTTCTAAACATGGCAGAGTCAAACGTGTGATTAGCGGAGAATATTGTATATTCTAGGCCAATTCTCCTTTAATTCGGAGATGGTTTAACCGTTATTATTCTTGTTATTCCATTTGATATTATGCTTGGTAGTGTTCCATGTGTAGTAAAGATGTGCAGGGTAAATGGTGGTTGATAGAAGTTTATTGGATCCTGAATTGATTTGGAGAAGCTCGACATGAGGTTGCCAATGTTCATCATGTTGATGACACATTTTACTGGGTCTCGACCGGTACACCAGAAAGCGTCGACCGGTCGAGGAAAAACAGTAAGGTTCTCCTTGTGCCATGAAGGGATGAAGTAAATGAAATTCTCAAATTCCTCCTTCACGACCGGTCGACCATATTACGTAGACCGGTCGCCAACTTCTAGAGCAGCACCAACGTAAGCTCGATCGGTACACCAAATTTCGTCGACCAGTCGCCGCCTGGAAATTCTGACAGATGTTTATTGTTTTATAATTGTGAGTTGAGGGGACAGTTTTGGAAATATGAACTTGGGGGAATGTTTTTCTTGTATTTTCGTGGGAAGCATGCAAAAACACTTCACTTTTGTCTTGGGATTATTAGATTCACTTAGTGACTAAGAGACATTATTCTAGACATTCCAACTTAGCTCTCTCTCTCTCTAGTTCATGTTCTTCATTTTGTGCTCTCAAGAAGGAGCATTTTTCTGGGCAGATTTTGGCTTTCATTCCTAGCTCCTGATTTTGTAATCTTGTAAGTAGTTCAAGTAAGTTTGTAACTTTGATTCTCAACTTCATTATTAGCATTTTTGTTCTTAAATGCAATCTTTCCTTCTAAGTGTTTATTTCCTTTCTTATATGCCAATGAGTGAGTAGTTCATAGGGAAAGGTCATGGGCTAGATTATCCATGGCTCATGGGGTCTAGGATGCTCTCCATTATCATGGTTAGGGTTTAAGGTTTGTTGTGATTCCTTTTTCTATTTTTGGTCAAAACGAAGGATTGTTATCACTTTGATTGGTTGGGGATAACTCCTTGTCACAACAAATGCTTAGTGCTATGTCATCCTTTGGGTTTGATTTAGGTACCATGTTAGAGGAATCATAACTCATCTCATCCTCTAACTAGTGTGCATAACGTTTCATTCCATTGAGTTTTTGGAGACATTTGATACCCTCGAGTTAGGATAGTCAAGTCCATGACCATACCCATTTTTAAAGTAAGTAAATTTCCTAAACATTGCTTTAGTTCAAGGTAAAAAAATTCCCATAAAATTTCAGTTGGCTACTTATAGCCTCAAAACACTTAAAATTCCAAGAAGAAACATTATCAAAGCATTAGAAGATTTCCGCCCCGTGAAATCGACCTCGGACTTCCCGAGTATTATGCCACGCACACCTTAGCCCTACGCTTCGGGCTACCTCGTTATTTAAATACACATCGAGGGCGTAAGCATTTTTGGCGCCGTTGCCGGGGAGGCGACGTCTAATCTTGATTTCATTTCTTTTTGAAACAAAAAACAAGTTCACAAAATAAAATTTTTTGAGAGGAGGCCATTGGTATATGTACGGTTACGCTCGTGACCAAACGCATAGACTAGTGCGAAATCAAACTCCCCCTCTCGACCCAATGGCCGAAGATGATATCAATGCAGTTGTGCCACCGGCTCATACTATGCGTGATTATCTTAATCCGACTCGTGTCACACAATTATCATGCATAGTCGCACCGGCGGCAAATAGTCAAAATGTATTCACCGTTAAACCACCACATCTTCAAATACTACCCCATTTTCATGGGATGCATACCGAGCAACCGTACCTTCATGTACGCGATTTTGAGGAAGTTGTAAGCACAATTTGCAACAATCCTCTACATCTTGAATCTGCTCGGATGAAGCTATTTCCGTTCTCATTGAAAGATCAAGCCAAAACTTGGCTAAATTCACTTAAGTCTCAATCCATAACAAGTTGGGGAATGGTCCAAGAAGAATTCTACAAGAAATATTTTTTCTTGCATCGTACTCGTGCCCTCAAGAAACTTATCCCTTCTTTTTGTGAAAAAGAGGGTGAATCATTTGGCGAATGTTGGGAGGGTTCAAGGACCTCCTCAATGCTGTCCCTCAGTATGGTTTTGACCATGCACAAATAGTTGGATATTTCTACGAGGGAATTTCTCAAAAGAATCGACAATTCATCGATATGATGTGCAATGGGGAATTCTTGGACAAAGACCCAACCCAAGCATTGGATTATTTCAATTTCCTTGCTGAGAATACCCAATCTTGGGACTATTCTGATCCGAATGACTGTTCTCAACCTCCTATGGTCCATGGTCACCAATCTGGGGGAAAATACATCTTGAAAGACCATGATGATTTATCCTTGAATGTGGCTAAGCTGAGTCGCAAATTGGAAAACTTTGACTTGAACAAACTTAACCTGGTTGCCACTGTTGCGAGAACGGAGGAGGCATGTGCCATATGCGATACCATAGGACATGCTACCACGCTTTGTCCATCATTGCCGGTAGTTAAGGACCTACTCTCTACAACAGAACAAGCGGATGTTAATTCTATTAACAATTTTTTGAGGAATCATCCATTATCCGGGGGTTACCATCCAAGTTGGAGGAATCACCCAAGGTTGAGTTGGGGAAATACTGAACAAGGACCCTCCATGGGATCCCAATCCTTACCACCCCAATCTCAATACAATGCAACACCCGGATTCCAAAATCAAAATTTTTTACCAAACCGGTACCCATCTCAAAATCAGTCCAATCCACAACAATATGGTCCACACCAATCCAATCAATTCCAATATGCTCCTAATCATCAAAATCAATTTCAATCCGTTCCTCAAGGACAATTTGGGGGTTCCAATGCTTGCAATCCACCCC
>NMUG010006526.1:0-12543 GCA_002855965.1 Monotropa hypopitys | reverse complement strand
TATTGGGAAGTGCGTAGTAAAGGTGATTTGATGTCTTGGTTTGAGTGCTGAAGTGGTAATGATATCCAATAATCCGCCGAAAATGTAAAATGTAATAAAATTTAAAATAAAAAAGGATTTCTAAAGTCTTCTCGGGTCCAGAAATTGATCCGGACTATTGATATGCATTTGCTCGGCCCTATGCTCGGCTCCGTCTCTGAAAATTTGAAGTAGATATTTGCAATGCTTGAGTCAAATCATGAATTTAGCAATTATCACGGGATTATTCCGGACACTTTTATGAAATTCTTTGAAAACCGGCCTTTCTGCTCTGACTGGGAGAAGATGCTGCGGGTCTACGCCTTGAACTGCTTTTTATCCGTCGATTACAATTATCAGTAAACGTTTGCCTCTTCAAATGCTGCTCATGAAAATTACGTTTGCTCAATTCTGACGTCGACTCGTCGTCGCAGTGAAAAATAAACGGGACAGCGTTTATACTTGACTGAATTCTGGATTTTGCTCGGATGGATTCAATTTTTACACAGACTTCTCGGTAACGAAATTGCCATCGACTTTCCATTCCTAAACATGATTTCGGATGCTCTTGCGAAATTTTGCTGATTCTGGAGCATGAAGCATGCAAAGAGGATTTTTGTCGGCCGTTCGGTTACTATTCGTCTTGCTCCTCTGGTCGGATTGAAATTCTGACTTCGGATAAATATTCCTCAACATTTTATCGGTGTTTGCTCACTGCTGCATTGTTGCTGGCTACTGTTGGCACTGTTTACGGGAAGTTCTAATATCCCGGAATTACGTCTGGATTTGTTCGGAGGCTGATTTGACCATTCTGTTGACTTCTGAGATTGGGTCAAAATTGGGTATCAACACTGGGTGACCGGCCGAACTGTCCCAGCTGGTCAATACGCTTAAGACATTATTACTCCTACCTCGATAATTGTGCCGATGCAGCCAAACCCCCGTACATGCGCATGATGTCCCATCTGACATAGAGCCGACCAATGGCAGCCCGCCACGTGTCTAGCTCATCTGTCATTTCCAGCACATGTAGATCACCTAGACTGATAGCTGGTGACGTGATGTTTGTGCAAATGCGCCATCGACGCAGAAGGCGACACGTAACCAAAATCAAAATGATAGTTGGAAAAGGTGTCAGAAGCCCAACTTCCAAAATGTTCCAGTGGTCCGGCGCTCCTGCTCTTTGGCACAAGCATAACCCTTCAGCGTCAAGTCACCCCGATTTGGCCAAAATGCCCTGGCTAAAGGGGTTGAGGGGCTATTGTTTGGGGACGAACGAATCATAGGCCAGAGCCACGACCTCCTCCGGGAGGACCACAACACAGGCTAGCTATCAGAGAGCCGAACAGATCAGAACTGGCGATAGAGGCCCTCCCTAGGCCTCTCTCTAGCCCAAGAGACTCACAACCCAGGGGTGGAGCCCAGTCGAGGATGAAGAAAGACAAGGTCGTGCAACTGAGCAAAAGTAAGGGCCGACGGAGGGAGCTCCCTCGGGGTCACATCGGCACAGAAGGTTTACTACCCGGAGACAGCTCCCTTCCAACGGTTTACTATATCGAAGGGTGCTCCTTCGGCCGAACAAGACAAATGCCTCGACTGCAGGGAAGATGCCCTCAAAAGATAACATCTCGGGTTTTGCGCACATCACAGACACACGCCTGACACAGAGATCAACTTTTCTGTGATTCACGTAGCATGCCAGACATGCTTTTCTGCCGCCCAATGCTGTCAAGCACCGCCGCCTGACACTGTCAGGGCCAACTGGTCAGCCAAATGTTCAGACGCACAGGGGGACATGCACACTGTCCAATTGTGTAGGTGGGAATTTCCTTCGCGCTGAAGAGCATGTCTTACACTCACCGATGGCCCTATATAAGGAGTTAGCATTTAATGCAGAGATACACCTTCTTGCCTAGCCCAAGATCTGTCCATTTACTTTCTCTCTCTACAGTCCTTGCTGATTTAGCCATCGAAGGGTCCACCGATGATATTTTCCGGTAGCCTAACATTTTCTCTTTCGTAGCTCAGTCCATCTCTACCGCTAGCAACCAGGAACCACCACCAGAAAGGCTTACCCCCCAACAATATCGAAGGGGCCATTGAAACAGGGAGTAAGCTTTTCCTTTTTCCCAAAACAAAAAATACCCCTATGAGTTGACACCTTATAAAATGTGGTCACCAACTTCCAATGATAATGAGCGATGACAATGGTCGTCATAACTTTTGTGATGACTTTGGGCCGTAAGTAGCCTCTAATGTATTAATTTACCTGCTCGGTGATTTGTTGTGATATTTTAGGACCATTAATCTCGGATTCTCCCATTTCAGTCCAACAGACAGGTGATTTACATGGTCGACCGTAAAGATCTTCGAACGGAGCCATACCAATACTCGATTGATAGATGTTATTGTATGCAAACTCTACCAAAGGAAATTGATCTATCCAACTTCCTTGGTAGTCTAGAATGCAAGCGCGAAGCATATCCTCCAAAATCTTAATTGTGCGTTCTAACTGACCATCAGTTTGGAGGTGAAAAGCAGATCTAAACACAAGTTTAATACCAAAGGATTCTTGCAAGCCACACCAAAAACGAGATGTGAAATGAGGATCTCGATCAGAAACTATCGATGAAGGAACTCCATAAAAGCAAATAATCTATCAAACATACAATCGACTCAATGAGTCAATGGATTGGGATATACGAATTGGCAAGAAATGTGGGGACTTTATAAAATGGTCCACAACGATCCATATGACATCATGCCCCTTAGGAGTCCTTGGTAAACCTGTAACAAAGTCTGTAGTGACATGCTCCCATTTCCACTCAGGTATCGATAAAGGCTGAAGCAATCCAGCAAGACATTGGTGCTCGTCCTTGACTTGCTGGCAAATAAGGCACTTTGCAATGAACATCACAACATCTTTCTTCATTCCTGACCACCCAAATTGACTACGGATATCATGATACATCTTAGTACCACCAAGATGAATGACAAATGGTGAATGATGGAACTCATGAAGTATCATGTCTTGAAAAGAACATAAAATAAACATTTGGTCTTCAAAGAGAAGACTCATATCGGAATAGGCCATCCATCCTTGAGGCACTTTACCACTAAGGAACTTTGAGCAATAGACTGTTATTTCCTCATCACTAGCTTGTGCCTCAGCAATTCGTTATGATAGCTTAGAATGGGTCATCAAGTTGAATAGAGTAGCTAGTGGCCCAATCTCCTCGAAATGTATAAGAAAAGTATTCAAATCTCCCACAAACTCCCAGTCACGGATAGCCAAGCATTCTATGTGAGAGGATTTCTACCCAATCCATCTGCCACTACATTAGCCTTGCCCAGGTGATAATCCAATTCAAAGTCACAGTCTTCCAAATGCTCCATCCATCGACGTTGGCACAAATTGATCTCCTTCTGAGTAAATAAGTACTTGAGGCTCTTATGGTCGATGAAAAACTCAAACTTTTTGCCGTACAAGTAATTCCTCCAACTCTTGAGTGCAAATACAATGGATACCAATTCTAAATCATGCATGAGATAATTCCTCTCATGGTCCTTCAACTACCTTAAACTATAAGAAACTACTCAGCCCGTTTACATAAGGACACAACCCAATCCCTCATGCAAAGAATCACAATATACGGTGTATTCAGACCCACGCTCAGGCACTACGAGAATTGGTGTCGACGTTAGTCTTATTTTTAACTCCCTAAATGCTACCTCACAAGAATCATCCCAATCATAATGAATACCCTTCTAGGTTAAGTGAGTAAGAGGTGATGCCAAATGAGAAAGTCTAGAACAAATCGCCAATAGTAACCCGCAAGGCCTAAGAACCTTCGAATCTCGAACACATTCATGGGACAAGGACAAGACATTACTGCCTATATCTTGCTAGGGTCCATGGATACTCCATTACAGGATACAACATGACCCAAGAATTTCACCTCTGATAACCAAAACTCACACTTGCTAAGTTTGGCGTATAACTGATTCTCCTGCAAGATTTCAAGAATGATCCGAAGATGGACTTGGTGTTATTCCTCCGAAGGAGAATACACTAGAACATCATCCACAAAAACCACTACAAGCGATCCAAAAAAGGGCGGAAGACATTGTTCATAAGGTCCATAAAAGTGGCCAGTGCATTCGTCATTCCGAAGGGAATAACAACAAATTCGAAGTGGCCATATCTAGTCCAGAAGGCCATCTTAGGAATATCCTAAACACGAACAATAACTAGCAATAACCCGAACACAAGTCCACCTTGGAGAAACAAGTCGAACCTCAGAGTTGGTCGAACAAGTCATCGATTCGCGACATGGGGTACTTATTCTTGATAATTACCCAGTTCAACTTCCGATAGTCTATGCATAGATGCAAATACCAATCTTTCTTCTTGTCAAAGAGAGCATGAGATCTCCAAGGTGATGGGCTAGGGCATATAAATCCCAAGTTATGCAACTCTTGCAATTGTACCTTCAACTATCTAAATTTAGACTGTGCAGAAAGATAGAGAGGAATGGATAAAGAAGACGTTTCTAGAAAAAGATCAATAGAGAACTCTACTTCCCTTTCGGGATGTAATTCAAACAATTCTTCTAGAAAGACTTCCAGAAATTCATAGACAATAAGAGGAAATTCTCCATGATGGGAAACATCATCGTCAAGGAGTAGACTAGCCAACATGCAATGGATAGAGTCTCTCTACTTAGGATCATATAAGCTAGAATTGAGGGGTTCCCACCGTTCCCCATAGAAGTAAAAATAATCTCCCTCTGGAGCTTGAACCAAAATAGGACAACGATGACAATCAATCGTAGCATGGAAGGAAGTGAGTTATTCCATGCCTAAGATGAGGTCGAAACTAGATATTCCTAATATAATAAAGTCAAAGAGGAATAATCGATCGACTATAGTAAGATGACACCCATAAAATATACGGTTCAAAGGAACTCGACCTCCAACTAGAGTCTAGACCATCAATGGTGGACTCAACTCCTTTAATTTCAAACCCAATGCAGATGTGAATAGTGTAGCTAGAAAAGAATGTGATACTCCAAAATCAATCAAAAGATTAGCCCAAGAGTTATAAATAAGAAATGTACCATGAACGACTGAAGTCTCTAGATGTGGTGTCATTGTGGGTTGGGTTTCCACTAGAATAGCATAACTCTGTCCTGCATAGTCTGGCCATGACCCAGACCACTGTGTTGACTAGAATATTGACCTGGTCCCGATGAGCCAGAATGATCAATCCTAGAACCTTGGCCCGATGAAGAAGGGACAATCTATAAGTGCTATTGCTGACCCTTAGTATAAGAGAAACCCTAGTTAGATCGGGGTTGGTGCACTGAGCTTGTCTCACTACGATTTCCCACCTTGAATGGACATCCACTAGAAATATGGATGGTTTGGACGCAATCAAAACAAGTCAGTTACGGGCATGTAGTATAGTAGTATCCTGATTGATGGCACTAGTGACATATAACTTGATTCTTTATTGTCTCTCCCGGGATACCAATAATGGGCTGAGAACTCTGTCCCTTGGTAAAACAAGAATGCTCTCACTCTCTTTCTCCAAAAACTCTTTGACGAAGAACTGGACCCTGACACCTGCATCCTCAGTTCCCAGACATAAACTTTCTTAGTTGGATCCCTCTTGGACTCAATGGTCCAAAAACACTCAACCATGTCAACAAAATTACAAATCCTTTGCTCATGATGAGCCACTGGACCAAAAAGTGGAGTCCCTTTTCAAATAGCTTATACTTTCTTTCTTCTAAACTAAGCAGGTCAGGAGAAAACCTGGATAATTCCTATAACTTGACGGCGTACTGGACTACAGTGAAGAAGTCTTTCTCCAACTTCTTAAACTATTCACAGAGTTGGTCTTGATAGGACTCTAGAAAATACTGGCCCTCGAAGATGGCTTCAAATTCTACCCATGTCATAACTCCAATAGGGTCTAGGGCTACCTGAGGGTTATAGTCCCTTGAAGTTCTCAATGTATACCTGCGAGCTTCTAGAGTAGATATAAGACCCAAAATGTGAATTTATAAATAAATAAATTACTAAGGACTTAATTGAAATTCAAAGTAATAAAAAGGGGATGGAAATGAAATATTGAAAATATATGAATATAAGATTGAATAGTAGTTAAATAAATTTGAGGGATTAAATAGTAAAGTATGAAAACATAAAACGGCTAAGTGTAATTTATCCAAAATTATGCAAACTTCATGAAAGTGGGGGGGAGAGAGATGCTATGTGTGTGTACTGGTGCTATGTGTTGTGTATCATATGCGTGTGTTCAAAATAATCAAAGAAGAATCAGACAAAGAGAGGGAATGGGTGTGTGATGTGTGTGCAGCTGTGCTCGGTGCTGTGTTGTGTGCTAGTGGTACGTTGGCTGTGCTAGTGGTGGGTTTCGGCTGCTGCATGTGTGTTGGTACCCAATTTTTCCCACTGCTTGAAGATCCGAAAATCGAAGCCTGGGATGGTCAAATTTGCAATTACCAATTTTCTGAACTGTCCGAATCAGCTGAACAAATATCAAACGACAAGCGACGGGTCTAAAAATTTAAAGATATGTCCAGAATATATAAACGAAGAATAACCCGAAGAAAGTTTGCAAAGCATGTCACGCCCCAGATTTTCAAACCATTTTTTTTGAAAACAATTTAAAATGGGGAACAACAATAGATCATCACACCATTAACATATATCTAAGTACCATTCTATTCCCAATACACATGATTATGAAAATCTAGGCATGATATAAAAATAAAAGTGCAACCATAACCATAGAGTAGTAAAGGGAGAGAAGTATGAAGTTTTAAGTTTTACAAACACCCTACTCTATTACAAGCCAAAGAGGCCAAAATGAAATAAAGGAAAATACATAAGTCCTCTAGATGTCCCAATGTATCAAAGTGCTCCAAAATCACCACGAGAAGGTTCCTTACCTGCAAGGTCTAAAAAGAAGAGTGTATCAAGCCAAAGTAGGAAATATCTATCAACTAGCATATTTAGGACTAGCGTGAACGAGTGTGTGACTGTACAGAGTTATATAAATAAGATGCATGAGACAATGCAAGACAATGACCCAACTAATATACCATATTTCCAATCCAACTAAAGTGTGCAAGTACTGTACTAAGGGCAACCAGTCATGTGCCCACACAACGTGCATATATATGTCCATTTCTCTTCTATGTTACAATTCAAGGAGTGAGAGTTCCTCCATTCTATGGTAATAACGTATACTGAATTCTCATCACAAGTACCCTCCATAATCATTCAAGTGTATCATTCGTCAAGTAGTGTTAAGTAGCATTTGCTACGATTCCTAGCCGAAGGCTAGTATACCATAATTGCTATGGTCATCAACATTCCTAGCCGAAGCTAGTATACCATATATCATGGTCATTAGCATTCCCTGTCCGAAACCGATATACCATATGTCATGGTCATCATATTCCCTGACCGAAGCCGGTATACCATTTATCATGGTCATCATATTCCCTGGCCTAAGCCGGTATACCATTTATCATGGTCATCATATTTCATGGCCTAAGCCGGTATACCATTTATCATGGTCATCATATTTCGTCAAGTGTTTGATTAATCATGCCAAGTTCCTTAGCACACACTACTAGTGTCATGGGTGGTCATTATCACATGTTCATTCAATTTCGAGTAAGGGACAACATTTACCCAACAAGATCAAAGCGCGACTAAAATTCATATAACATGACCACCAACCAAACCCCATCTGTTCAGGTTCATCTATACCCAATTTCATAATTTCGAAGTCGATTTTACCATTCGAGATCATATAGACCAAAAACCCCAAATTGGTGCATTAGGGTTTGACTAAAATTGGGACTTTTCATATATGTTGTTCCAACATGAAATTAAACCTTGTCCTAGGTGTGAACAACCCTAAGAACTCTATATCCATCATCAATTTCATTATTTGACCTCAAATCCTAGGTCATTTTTACTAAAACATGACATACACGAAATTTACACAAATTAATAAGATTCTAAGGGAGAGAGGGGGAAGGCACAATCATAAACATACTAGAGATGGATATCCCCTGCCTCATAGAAGCTCTCCAAAAACCCTAGAGCACGAATTTCGGTGGATGGCTTCGGTATGTGGCTTGCCGGAAAGCCCTTGATGCGAGGAACAAATTTAATCCTTGCACTTTCTTCAATGGAGGTTTGGAGGGGTTTCAAAACTTAGAGAGAAGTGGGAGGGTGTCTATAGAGGTAGAGAGACGGTTAGAGTGAGAATTAGGGTTTCAAAAATAAAGGAGATGCCCAACAATCAGGCTAAAAAGGGTATATATAGCCCCTGGAAAAAGACCAAAAAACCCTTAATGAAAGGCTGTCCGACTGGCTTGTTATCGATAACATGCAGACCCTGTTATCGATAACCACACTCTCGGGTCTTGACAAGGTAGTCTGTGAACAGCTGGTTATCGATAACCTAAAGAGCGTGTTATTGATAACTACACATATAACAACTGGTTATCGATAACATGAAGAGCTTGTTATCGATAACCACACGTGTGGGAATTACTATGGGCAACCGGTTATCGATAACATGAAGGGTGTGTTATCGATAACCAAACTCTCGGACATTTGTATGGGATGGTTGGGTTATCGATAACCCGAAATCTTTGGTTATCGATAACTAGTTTCGCTGAACCAAAGGAAAAACTGCTGCGAGGTAAATCGAGCATAACTTCTTCGTATGACCTCCAATTGAGACGATTCAAGTTGCGTTGGATTCCTAATGAAATTCTTTACAACTTTTATAAATCATAAATTTCGATTCTAAGAAAATATAGGGGTCGTAATGGTCCTCAAACGCTCTCGGCATATTGTCGGAATGACCAAAAATCATACCAACTCAATACCGGTGATCCTCAACATTCCAAATCACTAGATTATCATCTATCAAACCCCGACCTTCATTGATTATAAAAATATACATTTTTATTTAAAAATATATATATTTTAAAATTCTAGGTCGTTACATCTCATACCCCTTAAAAGAATTTCGGACTCGAAATTAAGTAGAAAGGAGAGGGGATGAAAACCATAGCACCTGACTATCGAGACCACGAGTTCACTCCTCAATAGTGAATCGAAATCGAAACACATCTCCACCACAAACTTCTCAAGAGTAAGATCTCAATAAGAATGGGAGTGAGTTCAACTAAAATGCGTGAATTTGATATAGTGGTTCTAACGTTCAATCCAACATAAGTATCACTTTACTTCAACATCCAAGAATTTGTCCATGGAAGTGACTAACGAGAGGGATGCAAAAAAAAAACTTCACCAAGGAACACCAAACTTGAGAAAACTGACGTGCCACACAAAAGAATAAAAGGGACAACTCCCGGTAAGGTGTGGACACGCCGACATGAAAGGGACACGCCGACACAAGAATTAATTTTGCCAATGATACAAGAGATGAAGGATCACACAAGGGATTTATCTCCTCAAAAAAAGCCAACAATCTTCTCATAACAACATTTACAACGAGAAATGAATCGGTTCCACAAACACTCTATGATTGATCTACAAACTCACACATGGTAATTCTAGCGTCGTCGTCTGTCATAAGCCAACAATCGCACTGCGGGTACCCCGATACATGAGAATACGCAAAAGACACGTTGAGGATACGCCGACACGGCAATACAGCTTCAAGGATGTTAGCACGAATGCTTGGTAAATTATAAGTAGCGAGGATACGTCATCGCACCAACACCCACGAACCAACCAAAAATAAAATGCAACACATGAATGTGCTCCAAACTCTCGAGCCAAAGAACACACCACACCAAACACATACATTCTAGTGTGGTAACCGTATGACCTTGGTGATTTGTTTTGAGATGCCTCGACCGGTAGCTCTTCTCAAACCAATTCACCACGTCAAACGTATATCATATAACTCAAAAAAATACTCACACACCCACGCACACCAAAAATTGCAAGTTCCAAGCCCAAACAACATGGCATGGCACTAAACTCACACCAAGTCTAGACCACAATATGCATTCGTACCCAACTTTCTCACGGTCAATCAAACGCGCGCTTCTTTGGTCCACGAACGTCTATCCAATGATAAAGTAACGTCCAATGCACAATCATAGCAAAGGATAACAGAAGTCTCTTATACAACTAAGACCTCGCAACCGAAAAAAGAACAATCACATCCCAATCAGGAACACCCAAATGATAGAAAGGTGATCCACAAAAACATAGTCCTTCGAACAAGAGAGCTTTTCACCAAGGGGAACAATGAAATGTGATCATCAAGTGTCACCCAACTAGAGAAACGAAGTGGCACATCGCATCACATGGGTGATACGTGATTCGAAATGTAATTCAAGCAAGATACCACAAGGAATGTGAAAAGTCCCACCACATGCATCAAACAAGATGTAAGTCGAAGAAACGTTACCCAAGAACTAACATGTCTCACAACCTACCTTGAATGGAGTACAATTCAAATGAATGCTACTAAGGAGTCAACAAACTCCGTACTGATTCGTCAACAAGTACAACAAAACATTTGATACCAAAAGGACTCTGATTTGGTGCCAAGGACCATCAACCGAGGAAATATTAACTCATGCCCCACGGCCAATAGAACACGAGGGTTTCTAAATTTTTCAAGACCCATCAACCTATGGCCGATAAAATATCTGGTACAAAGTATGTGTCAAATGAAACAACCGAAGAGAAGTCGAAAGCGCTTTTGCCACTAGAGTTCCAACACCACATAGTGGATACACCACATGTGCTCAAAACATGACTGCCAAAGGGATGGTCTATCAAGGAGAGAGAAAGGAAACTATCGATATGGATCACATCAATCAAAGTCAACACCTACCAAGGGAAAAATGTCATAATGCCACTCACATAGATATGAAACAAATGATACCATACATGTGCTTCCTCACAACACACCATACCAACCGAGTCAAAGAAAAGGAGTGCTAATCAACAAACACACATGTGTCTTTACGAGAACAATCCACAACAAGGCCAGGATAGAACGACTGCACAAAGTGACACCAGTCACTTTGAAGAATTTACCACTGGAAATGAATTCACATGGGTGAGTTCTCCACTCGAACCATACTTGAAGGAAGGAAAATACGACAATGGTCCAACAAGTCGATAGGTGGTAAGGGACATGCTAGTAGAACTCCCAACACTGAACACGCAAAGCACCAAGGATCCTACAACCCTCACAAGCCAAAGATCTGAACAAGAGGATCGCTTTCATCATCGAGCTAGGAACGGTTCAAACGAGCGTATTTGTTCACAGTACTCATGATACAACTCGCAATTATGCAGCTAACTCGCAAGGCAACAACTAATTCCATCTAATCAAAAAGATCCAAGCGAACATGAGAGAGAGAGAGAGACAAATGACTATCCAGGAGCATCCAAGCCTCCACACGAGTCGTAAACCCAAATTCCCACAAATAGACCTCTAGGTTGAACTTCTCACGACCAACCGGCTCCAAACTAACGCAAGACAAGTGTTCTAGTGAGGAAAGACATGTCGCAATCGAACCGATGTTCGTGAACTAAAGAACAACGGAGTTAGACAATCCATAAAATCCAAAAGGAGCATACGCAACTTAATCTCGCGAGGAGAGATGACCTATGGGTCATACCCTTTAAAAGAAGAACACTAGAAAACTTCGGTAATGCCTCAAGAATTTCAATAAAATAATGGAGGAAACACGAACTCGTACAGACCATAAGGCCAAAACTCCAACAATTTCTCAAGGATTCGCATCACAAAGGGAAGAATAACCAAGCTACCAAAACTCAAGGAGCTCTAAGAGGCACTCCCAATCACCAACCCAAAGCCAAGGTTACCAAGATCCCAACACCACATTCCAACAAGACCAAAGTTCTTCTTTATGAACAATAGAACAAGGGGTAATCCCAATAATAACCTTGAACACTTCAATGAATATCATCTTACCACAAATCATAATCTCAACTCAAATGAAATATAGGAGCCTAAAACCCAATAATAACCACAAAGGCATACCATGATTACTAGGAATGAGGACATGAGATTTCCCAAACACCGCAAGCAACTAGACTTGCTACAAGAGATCGCTACTCAACTTCCAAAGGATACATAAATTTGACATTCATAGAAAAGGACAAACAAGCAGGATACCTCAATGACACAAGGCCACGATGCAATAGAGCATATCGAACAACCTCAAGCCCCACCACTAGGCTCGATCACATACTCACTCGCTCTATTAAATCCACACCGACAATCATCCCACTAGAGAAACTATTCCTTCACCGAACACCCAAAAGACTACTTATTTCCCAATGGGTGACCCCAACACTAGGCGTCACACTCTAACCATTTAGTCATCTTACCCAAAATCAATTGACGAGACGAACTTAACCACCTCACAACTCAACAAGGATGTT
>NMUG010006525.1:0-12542 GCA_002855965.1 Monotropa hypopitys | reverse complement strand
GTAATCAAATTATCTACACCTGCCATGAATAAAGATTTCTGATTTGAAGAATGAATCAGATTGATAAATTTCAAACGCGATTTAGGATTTTCGATTTATTAAAACGCATAGAAATTAATTAAAATTTCCAGAGTGTGACAAACTACCCTCCTTACAACAATTTCATCCTCGAAATTTACCAAAGTAAGGAATAACGAATCGACGCAACAATCCATAAAGAATCCAACCTGAAGTCACGCTCCACCAAGCTTCCGTTGCGACCAAAACCACGTACCGATAAGAAATCGCACTCACGGACTGAAAGTCTACCAAAGGACAATTCTAACGAGAGTTGCACGCGGACTCCACCACGTTTTCACCACGAGCACGCAAAAGCCAATTGCCAAGGTTATCGAACAAAGATACCCGCATCATGAAGATGCGCCAACACACAAGAGTATGTCGTTCTGCCCCAAACAAGCCAAGGATGCGCCGATACAACGAGTCGCAATCCTACGTTATTCGCAACCAACCCGAATACCGTATGCATTGAAATGATTATATATACCCAACAAATACACGCACACCCTGGTGCGGTGACAAGATGACATTGTTGATCGTCCTGAGATTCCCTAGCCGGTAGCGTTTCTCAATTCGATACACGCATGTCAGACATACATCACACAATCAAAGAAAACCGCACACACACCACACCAATTATGCATGTGTTAAGTCCAAACAACACGACTTAGCACAAACTCACACCAAGTCTAAAATTCAATATGCGATCGTACCCATTTCCCCACGTTTCTCTAATTTTGCCAACGAACACGGACACTTTGGTACGAAAGCAGTAGGTAGATGAACAACAAGAGAAGAAGTCAAAACTTCTTACCACAATTCAACAATACCCAACAAGGAAATATCCCACAACGAAACAAATTTTGAGACTTAAGTAAGGTGTCTCGAAAGGTACACAACTCAACCACGAAGTAAAAGAGTAACGACAACAACAACAACAACAACAACAAGTCCCAAATAATACTACAACAACTAGAGTAGGGATTTTTAACAAGGAGTCAAGGCTATGGAACAATCCAAGAAAACCTCACAACAACTTCCACCTACATATTTTTGCCACTACAAAAAAAATAAGGTTCCAATGACAACTTGTAGAATTTCAAGTGAGAAAGCTTTACCAATTTAACCTAACATGGTTGTCCAACATAAGTCAAATGACATTCAACCAAAAGAACGAATCTATAATAGAAAACCATCAATTAACACAACTATGAAGTTTTGCAACTTCAATTGCCAATGAGGAACTTGACAAAAAGGAACTCCGAAAGTAATCACAAGACAATCTCTAGATCCAATCAAGATGCAATGCAAGATCAAGTTCAACATAGTTTTCAATAAGATCCCAAAGAAAACAATACAATAGAAAGATCGCAAAATAAAAGTGAGATCTTAACAACACAACAGGAACATGGACTTTCACGAGTCCAACGCTGAAATGAAACTCTACCAAAGAAATAACAAAAGATGTCGTCAACTTCTTCAACCCGGATTTCTCACTGCTTGGGGAAAACTCTTGCCACATGGACAACTTCACCGCATACGAAACAAGACTTTGAAAGAGGAACCGATATGGTGCACTACAAACGGAAGTGACCCGGCTGACGACATTTATGGCACACTATGTGGGAGACAGAAGCAACTCCTGGTTTATGCAACAAAGAAGCCGAACTGCCACTTTGACGATTGCACGATGACTCCACTTGGTCATGGCACCGCTTCTTACTGAATCGGATGAATCCTAACTCTTGCAAGCAACACGAAGAGGAGACTCAACTCTAGAAGTCGTCTTCAATTGACTAAGGCACAACTCTACTGCCCTGGCACTCTCCAGCAAAGATGTATAATTCTGAATATGCTTACCCACAACAAACGGCTGAATCGAGGCATGCAAATCTCTCTCGAATCTTCTACACTTGTGACTTTCTGATCGGACCAACTCCAATGTAAAATGCGACAAGGAATGGAACTTAAAGGCATACTGAGTGACCGTCATGTCACCTTGCGTCAATCGCTCGAACAGTAGACCCATCGCCTCACGACACGAAGCAGGAAAATATTGTGCATCGAACACAGCCTCAAACTAAACCGAAGACATACCTTTTGAAGAAGAGGAACTCGGTGCTCCATCACCTTGCGTTAAAGAATCCCACCACACGCCTGCTTTACCGACCAATTGAAAAGTCGCTAAGGACACTCGAACGGAGTCTTCAGTAATTTCAAACGCATCTAGAACTTTGCGAATCTAAACAAGCTAATGATTTGCCTTCAATGGATCTCCAGAACCATCAAACTGAGGAGGGTTAAAGCGAAGGAAGTCTCTAACCATCTGCGAAGACCGATTTCTCTCATTACCCAACAACAAACCCGACTCGCGGCCACACGCGACAATGGCTGCTGCCAATCTCTTGGCCAACTCATCGAACTGGAACTGAACTCCATCTCCGAGAGCAACTCTAGGAGTAGAAATACCACGACGATTCCGATTCACCACACGTTTAGGAGCCATTGAAACACTGGCACAAAGAACAATCAATGTCACTACACGTGAATATTCGCATTGAGATAGAAAAGAATGAATATAACACATAATATGTGTAGATTTTCCCAAGAGGCAAAGGACCCAAAATGGTCACCAAAATCAAATCACACGAGAATTTGGAAGCACAAAAGTCAAACCACAAGAGGAATAGTAAGAACAAACCTCATCTTACCCGGAGATGCACGAATGGAAGCCTTAACAATTCACACAACCACACAACGAAACCAAACTTATGCCTCAAAACGGAAAAACCAACAAACCCCAAAAACCTTATCCTTCCGCAATCAAAAATTTCACTACACATCCACAAGAGGGAGTTCCAAAACTCAACGGAACTTACAAAACCACAAGACAACCAAGAATTTGTACCTCAAAACTGGAAAGACAATGAGTCTCAAGACCATAAGTCGTACCACGAATCGCAATTCCCACTATAAAGCCACAAGGAAATCCACAACTCAACTAAACAATGGAAGCAACACCACAAATCTCAAGGAAGCTAGGCACTCAAGCACACAACCGCCAACACATCTCTAGCTTCATGGAAAAGAATAACACACATCTCCCAACAATCTAAGGAGGAGTTGAAACAACACAAGCGACTCTAAGGAAGCAAACCCAAGGCAAGTGTAATAATCCTAGGGACCCACAGAGACTAGGTGTCTCCCCACGGTCTGAAGGTATTCAAACCGAAAGCCCTGATACCAAGTGTAACACCCCATGTTTTTAAGTAAAATATTTCCAACATATTTTTTTTTGAAATACAATAAACTCAAGCATTTGGGGAGTTAATAGTTACTATACAGAAGCATTGCAGTTGAAGTTATCATTACATCAATCTTGATACAATGTACAAAACTGAAAGAGTACAAGAAAGAAGGTACAACTGAACTACTCGCTACAAACTGTAAAGAGAAGTACAACTACAACAAGACAATAACCTGAAAGCTGAAAAGAAGTACAACAACACAAAGAGAGCCAAGGCCACAGCTCTAAAGGAACCAGTTGCTAGCACAAGCTCCAAGTCCCCCTGCAAGAGAAACCCTGCAGTACAATCCTGGAAAAGAGAGAGAAAGGAGGGTCTGAGCAAACCACGACTCAGTGAGGTAACAACTAACGACTACAAAGCATGCACGAGCGCATGCGACCCTAAGTGTCACAAAGCAAAGGTAAACAAGTCAAGGAGAAGGCACAACACACGCACACACCCAAGTAACGTGAGACTAAGAATATCTCCGAGGTCAAACGAGTAGTGTATCACCCAAACTATGGATGACGTCTCCAACGTAAACACTATCACTAGAGAACTCTACTAAGGGACACATGAACCTCGATACTCAATCGCAACCATGATCAAGATACAATCAACACCTACAATCACTAGCAAGGAACCCAACATCAGATCCTCTCATCATTCCCATGTTCATTGGTAAGGTTTTGGATTCACAAGATTGTAGTTGATATTGAATATTGGAGTTACACATTTCATCATTTTCCCTCCTTGGCTCACCCAAGGGGTTCAACCACATTACCCTCACAAGGTTATCATTTTATTCCAATATTCATTTCCGGTCGACTCCTTACCAAGCGAGTCTCCAAATAATTTCCGGTCGACTCCTAAACAAGCGAGTCTCCAACTTCTCCTAGACAAGGGCGAGTAAATCACATGTGTTAAGATTTGTTCCAGGATCCCGCCTGCCAGCGTATCCAGTATATTCTGATACTTTCGGGAACTCGTATCTCTCACCTATGGCCAAAGGATCTTATTCCTAGATCATCACCCGTCAATGATATCTAGAGATTCTGCGACTTCAGGAACGCGTATCTCCCACTTAACACGATCATAGGACTTGGGCAAAACCATCCAAGTCAAATCCACATTACACTTCTTTATTCGATTAGTGAGTTTTAATGAAAGATTGAAGATTGACTAAGGGTGGTCCTCGTAGGATCCATCCCTCATATTTGGAATTCATTGCATTCATTAGGTACCTTTCGTTCTAGAATAAATCATTCAATTTCTGTGATTCCATAATCCTCTCAAGGTAAAGCCTAACACACACTTCCGATTTCCCATCGTCACAACACCAAGGGAACTCGTATCAATCACACCACAATACCGCTAGTACCCAATGAAGTCACAACACACATTCACCCAAAGGATTTCCATGACCACACCCAACTAGGTAGAAGGTTCACCACTAATCGACAACAAGGGGGGAACAATCCCAATTCACCACAAATCACTCCCTCATGATACTGAAGGACCCAAATACATCAAACACGTTACTAAGCATTCATCACTATCAATTTACACGATTGACGCACTCAAATTTCACCTCAAGGCCCACTCGAGCATTTCATCAAACACTTGGCGCCTATACCGTACTAAGGGGAATCCTCAACACACGAGTATTCACTCCTACCTTTACATTATTCCAATCATCAACACAATTTCCCTACGCTACCCGACCCGACACCAACCAAACGAATGATAACAACGCGATTACATACCCGACGTCAATGAATCGAACTACAAATGATACAATTTAGCATAGGGAATTAATGATCGATAATCATTGAAACAACGAATAGAAGTATGCACACTCACGCACACAATGTATGAGTTAAGAGTTACCCACCAGAACGGCGCCAGAAAGTCGCCGGAGCAATCGCCGGAAAATACCCAACTCGACCCGAACCCGTCAACGCGTAGCCCTTGACGCAACCTATAAGGTTCCACCATTAGAAAATGGAGGAGAGCAACTATATAAGCAAAAACGAGAGGAGGAGAAAACTTACCGAGTATAAAGGAACCAACACCGTCAATGCGAAGACCTCGACGCGCTCATCGATGTTAAAACTCCGCGTTTTGCCCGAAACTCTATGGATGGAGGGCTAAGGAGGAGAGAAGTGAGAGGGGGAGAAGAAGGAGGTAGAGAGAGAGAGAGTGTGCTCTACAGAAAATGGGGCAAATAATGCCCTAAACTCGAGCCAAAACATATATTTAGGAGCCCACATGAATTTCCCAAACTTCCCCTCATTAAACCAGAAAAACAGCATTTCTGGCCTTCACGACCGGTCAACGGATTTGGCCCAAACGGTCGAGCTGCGTTCAAACAGCTCTCTGCTGAACCGTGATCGGTCGACGTGGTACACGTGTACCGGTCGACACGGTGATTTATGGTGTATCATTTGTTTTTTTGTTGAGTATTAGACTCCTTTGTGTCTAGAGAGTTGAGTTTGTGCTTGGTGGTAGGATGCAAATCCTTAAGTTTAGACTTCTTCCTAGTCCCATGTGTGGATTATAGTGATGTCGTTGGGAATTTGACCTATTGGCTCATTCGAGTGCATGTGTTCCCCTTACAGTATCATTGAAAAATTTTGAGGTGTTGCCGAGATTTCATGGTGTCCTCTTTAAGGGGTATGATTGGTCGGTCAAACTTCCACTCTTGGTCAAGTTGTTCGTACTCATTCTGCGGTTGCGTGGACTTTTGAAGTCTCAGTTTGTTGTTAGCCAGTTTGGATACGGTTTATCCAAGGCTATTTTCTCTTGTGATCTTTCCTTGTATAAGTTTCGGGGTTTCATATCCCACTAGGGAGTTTGGGCACCCCATGAGCATTGTTTATCTTTCTCGTATCCGTTCTGATATTCGTGTTGATTGACTCTAGCTCTTTTCTTGCGAGGTGGCTAGATGGATTCCAGTCATATCTTGAGCACGTTGAAAGAGTTCCTTCATGTGAACCCTCCCCAATTCAGTGGTGAAGGTGATCCCATAGAAGCAGATTTTTTTGGCTCGTTGAGGTTTGTAAGATCCTTGACATATTGGGTATCGTCGAGAGCTCCATCCATGTGCCATTACTGTCTATCAGTTTGTTGGAAAGGCAGATATTTTGTGGAGTTCCATGGTGCAAGCTGGGCGACTGTCAAATGTCATTCCTCCTGAGAGTATGTCATGGGAGCAGTTCGAGTCTATATTCAATGATTGGTATTTTCCAAACTCGTATCGTGCTGAGTTGAGGTTGCAGTCTGAGCAGTTGACTCCAAATGACATGACTGTCACCCAGTGTGCTTCCAAGTTTCGGTCCTTGTCGCATTTTGCACCCGAGTTGATCAGTTCAGAGGATCTCTTGTGTAGAAGGTTTGAGCAAGGTTTGCATTGTTCGATATGACCATTTGTGGTGGGGTTTCGACTTCAGGGTTTTGTTGTGTTGTAGGAAAGTGATATAGCCGTTGAAGCTAGAATTGTTAAAGCGGAGCCAGTGCCGAAGCAAAAAAAATTCAGTCAAGTCATCATCTCCATGTCTGTGCGAGTTCATCTTCATCTGGGAGTGTAGACAAGACGCGGGGTAGTGGTCAGTCAAATTCTTCGCGCAATCGTTGGAATGCGGGTCGTTCTTCTTCATCCCGCAATCCAGGAGTTGCTTCCTCTTCTCAGCCTGTGTGCCACATGTGTCGTCTACCGGGTCATTTCCGCTTGGGTTGTCCTTCATTAGCTTGTTACGCATGTGTAGAAAGCGTCCATGTGGCAAAAGATTGTCCTAAGTATCTGGAGCCTATGGAAGAAATTCTTGATCGGTATTCCTTTAGGAGATGACTTGTGCTCTCTCCATAGATTTCATATTTTCGATCCCTTCATTGGAAATTCATGTACTTATTGTTATTGTTGTTGTTGAATTTCATTCAGAACTTGTCGCTCTTTCTTCTATGCCCTTGTTGGATTGTACTATGACTTGAATTGTATTCTCCTTGAGACACCTTGTTTAAGTCTCATTGTTTTATTTTGGATGCTTCATTTCTTTTGGCTTGATTAGTTTGAAGGAACGTGATCATTGTCGGAAATCCCTTTCCCTTCTATTGTATGGTTGTTCGTTTGCAATTGCATTTTGAAATTCGTATGGTGCATCCGTTGTTGGTCACCTTGGCAATGGAGGAAACTTCAATTTCCACCTTTTCTTTATCTTATCTTTCTATCGCACTCGTACCGTTCGTTCGTCAACCATAAGCATGAAGACGTTGAATCTCGAAGGCGATGTAGTTAGTTGACCGTGGGAAAATTGGGTACGAATACATATTGATATTTAGACTTGGTGTGAGTTTGGTGCTATGCCATGTTGTTGGGTTTAGCATGTGCATATTTGGTGTGTGTGTGTGTAAGAGAGAGAGAGGGAGAGAGTACTTTCTTGATCGTGTGGTGTATGTTTGACGTGTGTAAATTGATTTGAGAAGAGCTACTGGATGGGACATCTCAAAACAAATCACCAATGTCATACGGTCATCTCACCAGGATGTATGTGTTCATTGTCGCGTGTTGAGGAATATTGTGATTCATACGAGTTTAGGTTGGTTGCGAATGGCTAATGGATTGCAGCTTGGAGTGTTGGCGTGTCTGTGGCGTGTCGGCATGTCCGTCGTATGTCGACATGTCCGTGGCACGTCGGTGTGTCCTAGGCATAGCAGTGAATCTGTGGTGTGCTTGTTAAGGTGTGGATCGTGAAGCATAGACATGCAACATCTCTTTTTATCTGTGGATGAACCGTGAGGTTTTCAATTTGTGCTTGAGCATTAGAACGTGCGGTCATCTGCGTATTCATCGTCGTTCGTAGTTTTCTTCCCCTCTTCTCTCTTATCAAATTTCGAGGACGACATTTCTTTAAGGGGTATGAGATGTAGCGACTTAGATTTTTAAACAATTTCTTAAATAGAATTATAGTCGTTATTGGGTCCCATACGATGAAATTCAATGGTTCGGAGTAGTTGGAGTCCACGGTAGTGAGTTGGCATTGTCTTGGGTTGTTCTGGCAATGTGCTGAGGATATTCTAGGCCCATTATGACTCCGAAATATTCTCTCAATCTGAATTTATTATTTATTAATATCGTATAGAATTCAATTACGAACCCAATGCAACTTGAATCGTGTCTATCGGAGTTCGGACGAAGAAGTTATGGCCAAAATACTCCCGATCATCCTTGAGGTTCACACAGCAAATTCTGTATATCAAAATAAGGTTTTCTCCCCCTTCTATATATCGATATATAGCTCGGGAAGCCTTATTTTGAAGCTATATTTCGATATATGTCCCATGTTAAGGCCAAGCTTGTTGGTATATTGATATGGAATGCATGTCTTCCGATCCACCTCACCTTGACTTCATTTCGATATAAGTATTGGGCATTTCGATATGCCATATTTCAATATACCCTTGTAGGTATTCCGATGTTCAAATCTCTCTGATCATTTTTCCTTTGTAAGCATTTCGATATACCATTGAAGGTATATTGAAATGCAGAGTTTCTGGACAGCCTCTTAGTGCATTGGATATCGATATACAATGCTTGTATATCGATATGCACCCTCAATAAGGGTAATTCGGGAATGATTGTTCGGGGTATTTTTGTCTTTTCAGTGTAAGTATATATATATGCATATTGACTGAGAGGGAGTAACCCTACCCAGTCATTACACCCTCCCCCTCTCTTTTCTGCCGTAGCCCATTCCCCCTCTCCATCTCTCTCGAGCACTCTCTTTCTCTCCCTTTTCTCTCCCACGTTTGACCCCTCTCCGGTGATCAATTGAAGATTTGCTTTTCATCAACAACAACAAGCTCATCTAGGGCTTCACATTGATATCCTTGGATCGTCCATTTATGAAGAATCCCTCACCTGGGGATTTCAAGGCTTGGTGATTTCCGGTGGGTAAATCTCCTTCTACTCCCTTGTATGTTTGTGTGTGTGTATATAGGTTGTGTTTTCATAGTCGTTGCGTATCAATTTAGTGATTGTAGCCTTAAGTTAGTCTAGGTTCAAGAACACTACTTGAGTGAGGCTTGGGTGTTGAGAGAAGTGGGTCTTTAGGTTGATAGTTGACTCTAGGATCATACACACACCAAGTATTCGACAAAACATATTTGTGAGTCTTAAATCGTGTTTTGGAGAATTTAGCTTTATGGGGTTGTCGTAGGACTTGTGTGGATGTGTAGTTAGTCTCGTTGTGTCCTTACATTCATCGTCGGCCCCTCAGAGATTAGTGGGCACCAAGTGTTCAATGAATTTCCTTTTTGACCCATAGGTAACTTTGTGGGGGGTTTTATGGTCTTGGGTTATCGTCTAATTGGTAAGGATGAGTAGTGGAATGAAATTGGGATGTGAACCTCGTTATTGGCCCCTTAGAGATTGCCGGGCACCACACATTCGATGGTTTCCCCTCGCGGTGTATTAGTTGGGGAATTGGGCTAATAATACCCGTGGGTGCGTCCAGGAGCAATTGGGCTATTGACCTTCTTTTTCGTGGCATTGTCGCATCGTCATGTGGTTAGCCTTGGTCTCTCTTAGTGCCATAATGGTGGAGATATGTTGGTCTTGTTGGGTGTTGCCCTTGATTTCTTCAAGGAGGATTGGTAAGTTGAGGAACTCAATGATGAATGAAATGTATCTAATGAACGCCAAATATGAGGGATGATTATTACGAGGACTACCCTCTTATAATTATGAAACCATTACCTCAATTTCACCCAATTAAGAATAATGGTTATGTGAGGAAAGATTGTTCTTTTCCGCGGCTTAGGGAGGATGCCAACCATCGCAGAGCAAATGGGATGTCAATGTTTCTTTCGGGTTGGTATCTATCCGGTTTGAGGATGTTGTTGCTACCCTCCCCGCGTTACGTCTTTCATTGTGCATAGGGTGCCAACAATCGCAGCACAATTGGACGGGCGATGTTTCTTTCTTGTTGGTCCCTGTCACACTCTGGAAAAATTAAATATTTTTCCCTTCGTTTCAAAAAAAATAATAATGATCAATTAAATCTTTTTTGGGATTTAATTTTATTATCGTTCGGTTCCCCGTGGCTCATATTTTATTCTACCAATCCTGTCTGAGTGAGGGAAGTCTTGGTTTGTGAGGTTTTGGGTTCTGAGTGTGGGCAAGCCGTTGTGGTGGAATTCGGGTTGCATCTCGGTTGTCGGGGGTTGTTCGAAAGTGTTATGGGTTACTTAAATTCATTAAAATGAATTAAGTTTAAATTCTTTTTTAAAAATAAAAAAAAGATATTAGAAACAAAGTTTCGGGAGAACCCATCTCCCTCAAACCCATCTTCCCCAATACCCCTACCCCCGAAACCCTACCCCATACCAGCGCCGCCCCCTCCCTCTCTTCCCACCGCCGACCTCCCCTCTCCCTCACTCTCTCCTGCCGATCTTCCCCCTCTTCCCTGCTCCGACGACTGCCCTATCCCTCCTCCCTCATCTCTCCCACTCTCGGCAGCTCCCTCCCCTCTCCTCTCTCCCTCTCACCCGCCTCTCTCTCCCTCTCACCCGAACCTCTCCTCTCTCCCTCACCCGAACCTCTCTGTCTCTCTCCCTCACCTGTCGGCCTCTTCTCGTCCCTCTCCCTCACTCGACAACCCCACCTCCCTATTCCCCCTCCTTCCTCGCACGCTGCTTACTCCCTCAATGTGTATTATAATAAAGAGGTAACCTGAAGCGTAGGGCTAGATTGTGCGTAGCATAATACTCAGAAAGTCCGAGATCGATTCCACAGGGAGGTTATGTTTAATGCTTGAAATTACTTCTTTTTGAGAGTTTAATGGTTTTGAGGCTATAAGTAGCCAACTGAAATTTGGTGAGAATGTATTGTGAATTGTACTTATGGTAATAAATGGTGAAGTTCTAAATAACATAAGAGGAATGGTCTTGGGCTTGGGTATCTATGGTCATAGGTTAACAAATCCCCACTTATACAAAAGATAATCAATGGAAGAAAGGATGGTGAAGGTAGTCATACTTGTATAATTCTCAAATGATTCATTTTATCAAACCCCAAGAAGGACATCGCTTCAAACATGGCTTGTGACAAGTTTATTATCTACAATCCATAAAGAAGATAACACTTCTTTGTTTTGACCAGGATTAAGAGAATTCACACAACTAGGACTAAACTTCACTATCAACATATAGGGGAAATGTAACCCCAAAACCATAGAACCCTAACCTAGACTATTCCTATAAGACTACTCACTATTTGCCATACTAAAAATGAAAGAAACTCTAGGAAATAAGTATTTCATTCAAAAGAAAAAGAGCAAAATACAAAGTTAGATATAAGAGTACACTTACTTATAGCACTTACACAATGTCAAAACTAGTAGCAAGTAAAAGAAGAAGAGAAGAAAATCTGCCCAACAAAATATCTTCCTTGAGAGCACTTCTAACTAGAACGTGAACTACAGAGAGAGAGACAATGTGTAATGTGTCTAGCATATTCCCCTTGGTTCCCTAGTCATTCCCATGTTTCCAATACAAAACATAATAGTCCAAAGCATGCTACCACGAAATTCTAAGGAGAACATTCCCCCAAGTGTTGGGTTCCAAGATTGTCCCCTCCACTCACAAAAAAAATCATTAATTTAATCTCAGTATTCCCAGGCGGCGACCGGCCGACGTGATGTCGTGTACCGGTCGACGCTATCTTTGAACCTTCACTGGACGCTGGAGACCGGTCGACGTAATGGCGTGTACCGGTCGTGGGTGCTTTGGATACTTCTCTGAAATGTGGCGACCGGTCGACGTCATGTCGTGTACCGGTCGTGGAGAAGAAATTCGAGAATTTTTCTAACTTTATCCTTCATGGCACAATGGGAGATCTTTCTGCTTTTCCGAGACCGGTCGACGTGATGTCGTGTACCGGTCGTGGTCCTATAAATTCTGGCATCAACTTGTTTGAAATGATGTTGAAAAGATTACAGGGTCAATTGACAAACTTTTCGTTAGCCAAGAAACAAGCTCCTTGGATACACCTTCCAATAAGGAAGAAGAGGTAGGTGTTCCCATTGAGGAACCGGGTACACATGACGATCTTCCTAAATCATGGAAAACAATCCATGGTCATCCTATGGAAAATATTATTGGTGATGTTTCTAAAGGCGTATCTACTCGTAGCTCTTT
>NMUG010006524.1:0-12544 GCA_002855965.1 Monotropa hypopitys | reverse complement strand
GCGGTTCAATTTTCACAGCAATGGAGTTGGCTTTCAGCATCAATTGCGGAGTTTGAGAAGAGTGGTGCAGACAAAAGTACAACAGGTATATATTTACTGTTTTTAGCATTTTGTGCTCGATAATGGGTTCCACTGTTACGTAATTACTACCATGAGATTTTGGTGTCTGCATGAAGAATATGCACATCCTGTTAAGCAATTTAGTGACCTATGAGTTAGAATTGGCACAAAATAGTGGTATATGTATATTAATGCTAAATTCGTAGATGGGCATGTGGTAAAAAATTTATTGTCGATGCTGAAAAAATTGCTTAAAGTGACTTAAGTATTCAATAAGGCCATCGAGTCAAATTGTTTCGGTGTGGATAAAAGAGTAACGAGTGTATTATGACTTTTTACTATTGGGGCATGTAGTTGAATGCATGCGTGTGAACTATGTTGGAAGTAATGTGTAAGAATGGGAATGTGGATTGCTAAAGATATAAAGAAGGTAATGAATCTAATATAAGCCCGTGTTTTTTTTTGTCTGAGCCTGAAAAGAGGATAACTAGAAAGTGTGGCTTGTGTTATGCATAGCGTGTGTTATTATCGAGATGTTAATGAAAGTTATAATATATTTTGGATTCAGTGTTACATTAGGTCTTGTCCTGGGATGGTAGTAGTATGTTTCGAAAAGAAACCTTATTGTGGATTGGGTTAGGTATGAAATTTAAAGGTTATGGTAATTAAGGGAATCTCAGTATGGTGTTAGTTGGTTTTGTCGCCTGTGTTATGGTGGAGAAAGGAATGTGAGTGACATCTTGGGGATGTATGGGTGGTGAGAGAGTTGTGTTGAGTATAGTCGATATGGATAGTTTATATTCTTTGGAATTGCAACTTAGATGAAAACCTTAGTGTATTATCGACTTAAGAAAGAGTATGAGCAATATTTGAGTATTGGTTTATCAGAAATTGAGAAGAAAGAAGTCGTTGTAGTTAATTGCAGGTGAAACTGTTAGTAGTGTTGAACGGTACCTTTGAGTTATCTTATCCTTAATGATAGCATTGGCGTAAACCAGAGAAGAAAATGGAACTTGGGTGGTGTGCCATAGGTTGATATGCGTTTTCGAGGTAATTCTTGGGTTAGTAGATTTCTATTAGAGATTTATAGAGACCTTTTTGGTCAAGTCCCGTTGCGGTGTGGATTAGGTAGATAATATGAGATTTGTGTTACTAAGAAAATGGTGAGAATGATTTAAAGAGGTTAAAAATAAGATTGATGTCCATATCAGTGTTGAAAAAGTAATGAGATGGATTTTTGATTTGGAGATTAATAGTGATTTTCCGGAATAGAGAAGTGGGAAAAAATGAGATTTGGTTATGGTAAATACGGGTTAGACTAACTTTCAGAGTTAAGAAAAATGGATGTCAAGTTGTGGGGGGCGAGTGACGCTTTATTCACTAGACTCAGTGAGGGGATGGTGGTTCTTTTAGCAAAGCAAAAAGGGTATTAGTCGGGATGAGTATCAAGAGATAGTTGTTAGTCGCCCTTATTGGTGTTGAGTTTAATTTTTATAACCAAGATGGTGAACTCTTAATGTTGAGGCTAGTGTGTTTGTGCCGAGAGATGTTAAACTAAAAAATAAAGAGAATGGAAGTGTGGTTAAGTGTTTTATGCGGCTAGAGAATTGAGCTTAAGGATTTGAAATCTGGAGGATAAAGTGAATATGCCTAAACTCTTAATTAGATTTGGGAAATTATATTCTAGGATACTCGTGGTGCATTTTGCCTAATGTTTAAAGATAACTTTAATTTTGGTTGAGATATTGTGGATAGTTGGGCAGAGTGGTATGTTTCCTTTTAGTGGAAGTTGGAGTGACTTGGATGGTTTAGTTGAATGATGGAAAAGTATGCATGCACATAGTGGTACTCGGGTATGGAGCTAGGAAAGGTGATTCACAAGTTATGTAGAAGTTTTGAGTGTATGGTGTATAGGTTCGTTATGCAACCTTGAAGTTTGGTATGTGTTGCAACTGTAAATTAATGGTCTATTATAGAGGGTTATTCGAATATTGGAGGATTTAGTGAGAATGCATGAAATTGCTATTCTGAACCTTTGGGATGATTTCTTTCTTTTGAGTGAAGTGTGTGCAATAGCAGTAAGCAACGTAATTTCAAGGTAGTTCTTTCGGGGAGTTTCTATGGAAGAAGTTATTTACTCATCATGTGGTTAGAAAAATGTTGTAAAGAGACTATGGTAAGTTCGGATTAGAGTCAACATAACGTGGGTACCAAGCTAGTTTGGAGAGTGTTGATGTTGTCTAAAAGTCTTTAAGGAAATTGTTCTTATAATAATCGTTATGAGTTGGAATTGGGATTAGGAACAAATTGTCTTGTGGTAACTCTATGGTAGGTCTTGTTGTTTTGTAAGGGAAAAGAAAGTTGTGACTAGCATCGCTATTCAAATCGCGTTGATGTGATTAGAGTTGTAGTTAGAAGCAATAGAAGTAGAAAATGTTGGATTGATAAGAATTGAGTTCCATTGTGGTTAAGGAATGCGGGGTTAATAGAAAGGAGTATAGTACACCTTAGCGTGAAGCTACGAGAAGTCTTGGGTAGATCATATCGTAGATTGTATAAAAACCTTTGTGGTGATAGAAAAATTTGAATTAAAGGTCATGAAGAGATGGTAGAGTAGAGTTATATTTTTGAAAGTGGAATTTGGGGATGGTAAGAGAAGAATTGAGTTGATCTTATTATGTTCATCATGAGTGGATAAAACTATAGTCGTTTTGGCATTTTTAAGAGCAAGTTGGCAAAGGCGTCGTGATGTTAAGTCCTTGGTGTATCATGTAATGTGGATTGTTATTGTTGTTCGATGAAACTTGAGGTGACAATGATAAATTATATTCGTAATGATGTTGGGGATTGGAAATGTTGTCCCGTTTTGCAAATCAATTGTGGCAATAGGAAAAGAAATGAAATGAAGATAGTGAATAATTGATGTGAGATTATGGAAAGTGGAACTTGTCGATTTTTTTTGAAGGATAAAATCTTGTGTCGAAAAGTGGAGAGTTATGGAAGAAAATAGCGGTAGGTTCTAAGGTTTGGGTGGTATAAATATCTAAGGTGTTTTAATTTTGATGACGAAATTTCCTAAGAGGGGGAGAGTTGTAATACCCGTTTCTTTTATTTAATAAAATTATAAGACGTTTTATTAATTTTCAAGGAGGATTGGAAGGATTATTATACTTCATGTAAAGTACAAGCCAAAGAAATAAGTAATTTAGGGGTTGGAACTATATAGAATATGCTTAAAATAATAGAAGTGTATTAAAAGTGAGAATAAGGGCATACAAGGGTAAATACATGGGTTGGTGGAGGGGTAAAGGTGTAAAATAGAATAAAAAATCAGATTTGTAGGGTTAAGGGGTGCCCTAGCCCCATTTGTTCTTGGGAAAAAATCTGTGTGAGAAGGAGAGGTAGAGGGAGGATTTCTTGGAGATTTCTCTCAGATGATTTTTGGAAGAAAAACTATTCTCCAACATTGTTCACAATACAAGTAAGATCATTTCTACGGAATTCGTTTTTTTGATTTCGTCACCGATTAGTGCTAGATTAAGGATTTTGTATTAATTTCGTTTTTGGAGAAAATTTTCTAGATCTAGATTTCAAACCTTGAATCAAAGGTGTTTGAGTTGGGTTTTGATCTTTGGATTCGAGTATGATAGTATTAGAGGTGTTTATAACACTTGAGGGTGTTTGATTTGTGAGGTTTTGGGCTTAAGAATCGAGTTTGGAGGTTGGAGAAGAAGTGGGTTCGTCAAAATAAAATTTCTGTAAAAAACAATTTCTGATGAAGGGGTACTGGTCCCCGTGTTTGTGGGGTATCGGTCCCCGTCGGTCAGTTGGGCAAGGCATGGGACGGGTATCGGTCCCTTGAAATGGCGGGTACCGGTCCCTTGTGATCAGTGTGTTGGGCGATTGAGCGGGTACCGGTCCCTTGGAAAGGCGGGTACCGGTCCCCATTAAGGATTTTCTGGCAGATTTTTGGGGGTTTCCCGGGGGTTCGGTTATGGACCTAAGATGTGTTTGGAAGGTTTTAAGAGTTACTTAAAGACTCTAATAAACTGTTAAAGATCCCTAGTTGGTCAGTTGATTTAATTTAATGCTTTCATTATTTTCTTGTCAAGATTAATTATCCCGTGGACTAAAGTTTTTAGTTTGATTGAGAGGGATACTCGAGGAAGGCATTGAGGCCTCCCTCAAGAGCAAGGAAGAGGTTTGAACCAGGCAAGGAAAAGGTTTGAAACAACGGTGTTGGTGAGTGTAAGGATGTAGTATTTTTAATTATACGTTCACAATGTTGTTTAGTTAACTGTTGTTATGACATGAAAAGTTATCGGTATAGTTGTGGTGAATAACACCTGAATGCATGATGAGAATGTTATGTAATGAGCATGATGGCATGATTTGGATGAGATACGTGGACATAAATGCATGATGAGAATGATATGCATAGCCATAAATGCATGAGTTGAGTTGGAAAGCATAATATACACTTATATATATTATGCATGTCTCCCTGGGACGGGTGGTGTTGCTGGCAGTTTAGTAAGGCCAGTGCTTGGCAAACAATGTAAGTCCAACGGGTGCATGGGACGTACCCCAAATTTTCAGTGCGCGGAGGAGCGTACGAACTACTACCTATAGTAGTAGCTATTTTCAAGGCATGAGATGCTTAAATCTTTTGAAAAAGGGCTTTGGTCAATCTATATAAAGTATCATGCATGAGTTGTATTGTGGAATGAAAGTCATAACTTCTCAGATTCATTGGTTATTTGTCATTGATATTAATTGTGTTCTGGAAGTTAAAAATACTATATTCACACTTTGTTTCCTTGTCTTTGGCTTGAAAATAAGTTCAGGGTTAGCGGTCCACTACGAGGCTGGAAGTAATTGGATGTTGGATGTGAGAATTTGGTGGAGGTAGTCTTGTGGAAAAGAAAATAGACGTCGGCTTGTGGTTCTTCTTATTTTCCTTGGTAGATGATTCTTGTCCTTTTTCTCAGAGACTTGTAATGAAAGTTGTACTAGTAGTAGGTGTTTTCGTTTCACGTTTCTTCTTTTATGAAGTTGGAGTACTTTTGTTATTGGGTTTTATGTGGAGGTTTATTTAATTTTGTTAAGTGTGTTGGAAGTTTTATTTGAGGTTTTGTTTAAATAAAGAAGTGTATGAAAGTTTTAAATTTTTGTGTATTTTTGGAGTTAGGGATGTTACAACAAAGATATGCATGACTTGGAAAATGAGTAAAACATGTGTAATTGTTAATTAAAGCTTATGTTAGCTTTCCTTGTACTTTTAATTCAAAGTTATCTTGTTATATTAATTAATCTCTTGTTAGTCATATGTTTAGATGTCATATCTAACAAACTCTGGATTTCCTTGCTTGTTTGTCTTTCTTTTATTTTGGCTTGGAAATCAAGGATTATGGAGGCTTGAGGTTCGGGTCCACTATAGTCAGATTTGGAGCAGTGTTAGCCTATCATTGGGCATTGCACTTATTTTTGTAGGTGGTTGTGATGGATAGTTTTATTAGTCTTTATTTGATAGAGATAGTAGCCTCATTGGACTTACGCAGTTATTGTAGATGTTTCAGGCGATTGTATGCCATTTAGTTGTTTTCGATGGTTTTAGCTGATTGAGTTATAATAATCAAACTAGCTATGTATAAATCTTCCGCTATGTTGAGATAATTGGGATGTAGTCGATTACTTGGAGTTTTCTTTTGTGGAGATTATGTTGAAAGGTGAGGTATTTCATCTTGAAGCTATTATGAGGTTTATAGATTTTTATCTTGGGTGAATTGTAATTACTGGAAATTGTTGAGGTTGTTTTACCTTGAGAGTTGGAATTTTGTGTTTGAGGTATTTTTTGTAACATTCTACGTCCAATAATCATTTTAATTTAAATGATTATTGGGACGGGTCGTTATACGGAGGATGGGTGGAGGGAGGGTCAAGGATCCCAGGGACAGGTGGGGGCTCGTCGCTGGTAGAAGCGAAGGCAGAGGAGGGAGACCAGATAACTCTATGCTCCTAGTGGAGGGGGGATGTCGGTTCCCATAGGTCAAAAGCCTCAAGAAGATATAGGAAGAACCACCAAGAGTCTTGAGTTGTAGTTTTCCCTAGCAGAATCGCCAATTGTGGTGGCTGCTACCTCGGATCTGATAACCTTCGACACTACGGGGTCGGCAAGGGTTCCGGAGCTTCGTGTGGGCCAACTTGCACAAATTGGATCCTCATGCTTGACTCCTACAAAATAAAGGTTAGTGCCCACCAGTCAGAAGTGACCGGACGGGGCCTCCGAAGATTAAGTCAGATTCTGTTTGAGGGGAAAATAAAGGAAGGACAGTAAATAGAGAGGTCTGGAGAGAGGGGATCAGAAGATCCCGTGAATAGTACCTCAATGGGGTATTTATAGTGAGAACCTAACTTGAGGCCCAAGGCTGGCACGTGGGGCGCGCGTCGCTGGTCCCTCTGGATGACGTTTGCCCTAATGCTGCATATATTGGGCCAGTTGGGCTGGTACAGTTGATAGGTCGTGTCATTGTTCCGATGGCGGGGCTGCGAACGTCCAGATGGAGTGCTTCATTTTGAGTTTCTACTAATGGGTGGATCCTCTGCTAATCGGTCGGCTAGTGTGGAGCTGGACCCTTCCATAAGAGATGTTCATGGTGCTCTACTGACTGACATGGTATCAAGAGGCTGGGAGCCACTGACTGGCTCCCCCATGTTATCCAGAGATACTTTGGTCACATGGGTTGTCTGTGGTGTTTCTGCCCTGGCCGGGTGCATAAAAGGGATGTTCGGATCACTGTGAGGCCAGAGCCTTGGTTGGCTCCTTCGGATATCTAGAGGCTGCATTGATCGCCGAAGGGACGCATGATGGACCACTGGTCCCGTCCTTTGGTAATACAGGAAGAATGTGTTGGAGGTCCGTGAGGCCGATGGCCCTGGATTGCTCCATAAGATGTTTGGGGTGGGGGTCCAGATTATCTTGGTGGTCCGGTAGAGTAGTTCCGACCCGCTTTGGTTGAGGTCCGGCTAACACAAATATGTAAAAATCTAAGCACACCTACCAGTGCTCTGCATAAGAAGTGAAAACTTACAATTTTGAAGTCTTACATGCGAACGATAAAGATACTATGAGACTGCATAATGTAAAGTGGTCCAACAATTCAAATTTCATACATTAGTTACAAATCAAATACATATACATACAGATCAAAATATATATATAGATCAAAAAATACACTGATCCAAAATGTGGTAACATTTACAACTCATTATTGTATTCAAAAAATATACTAGTTATATATATATATTCAAAAAATATACACAGATCCGAAATGTGTTTCAACTCCAGAAATTGTAATTGAGTTACATTTACAACTCATTATTGTAACTGAAATTATTTACAAATCCAATACATATACATACAACTTATTATTTACGAATCGAATACATTATACATATACATACAACTCGAAGGAGAGGAGACGCAGACGACGAGCGAGTGATTAGCCGAGCGCTTAGCCGATGAGAAGAGAGATGCGATGGGCGATGACGGGCGAAGAATAGAAGTGGTCAGGCGACGAGCGAGGGAGATAAGTGGGCAGTCACATGATGGGCGAATGAGAGAAGCGGGGAGAGTTTAGGGATTTTTCGATTGAGATGGGAGAGGAAGAATTGTTCGAGAGCGAGATTGGGCCAAAAAATTTGCCTTGAAAAAAATTTTGTTGCCACTATCCCAGGGTGTTGCCCAAGCCCAAAGGCTCTGTGGGCTCACCCTTGGGTCGGCCCTATATGTAACTGATTGCTGTCGTGCGCGAGTCAAAAATAAGATTTATTTCAATGAAATAACACTACAATATAGTAGTGATAAGTCAAGGATCGATCCAAGAAAAGTGAAGGTTTCTCGTTTAGTGAATTTAGATTTCTTAACTCAAGTTCTGAAACGATTTCGAGGTTTTTTGTTTTAAAATTTAAATAAAATTAAAATGCAACTACTTACTTCTTTGATAAAAAGATACCCTGGGTTCTCGAGTAATCACTTCACCAAGTGTTCTAGGATTCATTGAAAGCCCGATTTTGGTTGGAATATCTCACAAACAATATATTGCAATTATATTGGTGTGAGAGAAAGATAACCACTTTGCCGAATAGCATGGACTATCACGCCAGTACGGCCCGTCTCAACAGTACGACCCGTCACTAGGGCACGGCTCGTCTGAGGGCACGACCCGTCTAGGATGAATAATCCATCTTATTCGTGCTAGGTAGATCTAGAGAGCACCATTGTATGAATGAGTAATTGCAGTAGACAACTAATGTATTCATTGAAAAATATCCATATATTAATGGATCAAGTCTTATTCATACAATCATTCCAACACAAAACAAAAGATAAATCCTAGAACCTTAGATCCATGATTACATCGATTACCCGGGGTGTGGGAGGCTTAGCCGGCCATGGCGAGAGAGATGAGCAAGAGAGAACAGGGATAAACCATTGAAGAAACCATAGCAAAGCTGTCACTTTTTGCTACAACCATCCAAAAGCTCTCGTAAGTATTTGTAGCCACCACAAGAGTTCTTAGGTATTAAAGAATAACCTAATGAGATTTATACGAGTCTATTTACACTAATCAACCATTTAAGTTCCCTAAATACCCTTAATGAGGGGTAAGGAGGTCCAATCATGCTCAAAACTTAATAAAAATCCCGCATCAGACTTTTCTTTCGCGTAACAGCGCTACCGGTTGCGCCCAGAATAGGCGTAACCGGTTACGCTTCCTCTTTATTCCAGCTTCCTTCAGTCGAGTGCTACCGGTTGCGGCTGAGAGCGCAACCGGTTACGGGAGCCGCGGTATCTTGCTTCCAATTTTCTGTCTGCAAATCTGCAGGGTATGCGCTACCGGTTGCGTAATCGGTTACGGTTCCTTTTTGTCCACTTTTCTCGAGCAATGCATTACCGGTTGTGGTTGAGAGCGCAACCGATTACGAGACCTGCGGTACTTTGCCTTTAACTTCTTCACTAGATGTCTGCAGCACCTGCGCTACCGGTTGCGGCTAATATGAGCGCAACTGGTTACGGGTCTGTGATTGACTTTCTTTTCTTCTTCTTCTTCTTTGTTCTCCATTGCTCCTCTTTGACATCTCCAGTCTGTTTCCATCACTCTATTGATCTTTATTAAGCTCTAGAGATCTTCCTTAGGCTTTGGCAACTCCCGGGATTTCCAGTGTCGTGTAAAACGACTCCATTGACAATTTCTACTTCAATGCCTGTCATGACGGCTTATTCCAAAAACACTACAACTCTTATTAGATAATGGCTTTAGGACTAACAATTTTCATGGTTAAGACATATAAATAGGTACGTTACCGTACCTATCACATCCCTCAACTTACAATTTGCTAGTCCCTTAGCAAACAAAACAAAAAGAAATAAAAGAACTCTAAAGCTAAAGCATAAATTTGAAAAATGAAAGTGAAAAATGGCATGGATAGTTCCTTTAAACCCTCGGGCAGCCCCGGTAGGACGAGTGAGGTCTCGTGAGGGATTTTAGCAACGACAACCCACAAAACCTACAATCCTAACAACAATGAAGTGCAAAAATTGTGTTAACGTTCTCCCAAAATAAAATCCTAAGTAAAGAGTTTTCAAGTTACCTCTTAGTCACCCTTCTTGTAATGCATGACCTCCCTTTTCTTCGTTGAACCTTGATTCCAAACCTCTCGGTGGTTCACTCACAAGAGAACTCTTCAGACAATTGTGTAAAGGTTGCGGAACCGTCCTCGGAATGCCAAAGAAAGATACTGCAGCTTATAGGGTGGCTTAGAGCATTTTTGTGTGTGCTGCACTCAACAAAGTTAGTGGCATGCAATTCATAATAAACATTCAAGCAATGCACTTCACATGGGATATCGCAGAATCAAAAAGGACTTTAAAAGCTTATAATGTGAATGGGTAGGATGGGGTAGACTATAATGATGGCAAATATGTAAGCATGGTAAACTACCCAGACCGTTATTATACCAACAAAACAAGATCATGTCTACCAGATGATCAAAATAAAAACAACAGTAACCCAAAAGATAAAAAGTGGATCAATCATCCTCGGAATCCTCAGATCCAGAGTACTCGCTCTCGGACTCCTCCTCCTCTACTACTGGTGAATGTTCTCTGTCCATCCTCCTCCTCAGATCTGTCAACTAATCAGAAATGTCCTTCTCCCAAATCAATCTCCTCGCCCTCTCCGACTCCCTGACTATCCTCTCCTCATTCATCTTTGTCTCCATCCTCCGCAACATCTCTAACAACTCTCCACTGTCAACAAATGTCTGGGTACGCGATCTCGGCATCCGAACTGCAGGAGGTGGTGGCACTGGTAGTGGTACAGGGGGTGTAGCAGCTGGCTCACTCTGAGAAGGATCAGGAATATGGGGCTGCTCAGCCGGTGGAAGTATATCATCCTAAGGGATAGGATCAGCATCTGGTGGTGGTACCTCATCTGGAGTTGTATGTCTATCTCTATGCACTGCTCTGCTTCGTGCTACCGTCTCATATGTAATCGGCCCCAATGGGGCAGGCACCCAAGCATCTCTCTGAGTAGTCCTCAATCCAGAATCCGGACGCAATGATGTGATCAGAAAAGAAAAGGGAAAGCTCGCAGTGGAACCTGACTGTAGTCTAAATCTCGCAATCGTATACCAAATCATCAGGCCAAATCGATCTTCTTCTTCTCCAGGATCTCATAGCAAAGCTGAATAACATCCTCTTGAGGCATCTTTTCCGATCCTCTAGGATAGATGTTATAATGAACAATTTTGTTCATCATAGCGTACTTGGGCCTCAACAAGCCCTGAGTGAATCTGACTCTCCTATGGTAGAGACCAGCATCAGAACAAATATGCTCAGACAAAACCAATCCAGTAGGTGAAAGATAACCCTATCTGGGATATGTAACATCCTGCTCAGATGGCCATGTACAACCAATAAAACTAGCAATCAAGTCAGGGGTGCACACGACTACATTTCCCTTGACCTTGGCCTTCAACACCAAGGCATCACTGTCCTGCACAGCCGTCTGGTAGAAGGCTCTAACAAATGTGGGGATGTATCCCTTCACATCATCAAACCAATGAGTAAGTCCCGCCTCTACCAAGCACTCTGCCACGTCAAACAATACAGCATCCTCTTTGTTTCTATTCACGGGGCGAACATCCTTTGGCATCACAATTTTCCTCTCACAAAGGATGGCACGAGTCGCACATACATCATCCCACGTCTTAGCTCCTTTTGGAGCCTGCATCCTTTTCCTAGAAGAGGATGGCTGATCCTCAGTTGTAGGCTCTATAGCTGGTGGTACTGTGGCCTGCTCTATAGGAAGCTCTGTAGTCTGCTCAGTAGTGACCTCTAGAATAGGTGGTGAAGTATGCTCTGCAGTAGACTGTGGTACAGACTCTGTAACAGGCTCTGGCACAATCATCAAACTAGAATCAGTCACCTCACCCTGCTGCTGATACAGAAGTGGCTGCTCCTCATGCACAGGTGGCAGCAAATCACTGGAAGGATCCATAATAAGTGGATCAACACTGGCAATGTCTGGAATGGATTCCTGAATAGGAACTGATGGCGCTTGAGGTTCAGACTGTGCCCCGGAGGATTCTGTAGGAGATGATGGCTGTAAAGATCTTTTAATGCCAATAGATTTCGTCCTTCGCTTGAAGGCCCTGAAAAAATTTAACTTTTCAAAAATCTGCTCATAGCGAAATCGGTTGCGCTAGTTTTGGGCGTAAGCGGTTACGCCTGTATGAAAATTTTGCCGACTGCTCAGAAAATGTGCACAACTCACCAAATCCACTTATCACTCCAAAATTTTTTTCACAAACAATCCACAAGCAGATACCGCCTCCAGATCACCCTAATGCATTCACTTTATCAAAATTTGAGTGGAATTCACTTACTTGCCGAATTTTAATCCATCGGTGGGTTTCTCTGGATTTCCAGAGGGTTTGGAGGGTTCCATGGTTGAAGATGAGAGTAGGGGATGAGAGAGAGAGAGAGATGATAGACGAGAGGGAGAGAAGAGAGTTTGGTGGGGGGTTGTTTGAATTTTGCCCAGAATCACCTCCTGCCCAGCTCTGCACTCAGCGGTAATGCTAAGGTTACGGGCTGGGCTCTTAAATATATATATATATTAATTTCCTTGAGGCGCTACCAGTTGCGCTAAAAATGGCCGCAACCGGTTACGGTGGGTTCAGTTTTTCCCAGACTGTCAATTTTTTCTGTCTCATCCATTCTGCATGATTTTCACAATATTGCTTCACCAATTCGGACCACCTCCTGCTTTACTCCCCTATTTCACACTCAAACACCCACTCTGAAGTCCAACCTGTTCCGAGATATGAGTTTCGTATGATCGATTCATCCTTGAATGATTCCCTTTCCCATTTTACGGGGTTCACCTATGGCTCAATATCAATGAACGGGATACAA
>NMUG010006523.1:0-12544 GCA_002855965.1 Monotropa hypopitys | reverse complement strand
AGTCTCTAACTTTCAATTGATGATAACCAGACCTCAAATCAATTTTTAAAAATACTGAGGCTCCCTGAAGTTGGTCAAAAAGATTGACAATTCTAGGCAATGGGTATTTATACCTCACGGTGATTTTGTTTAATTGTCTATACTCTATACACATTCTCATCGAACCATCCTTCTTCTTCACAAATAATACAGGGGCTCCCCAAGGAAACACATTAGGTCTAATAAATCCCTTATCAAGCAACTCCTTCAACTGCATTTTTAATTCATATAATTCGGCAGATGCCATCCTATAAGGAGCAATAGATATAGGACTAGTACCCGGAACCAACTCAATTGTGAACTCTACTTCTCTAATTGGGACCACTCCCGGTAACTCTTCTGGAAAAACATCTCGAAATTCTCTCACAATAGGTATATCCTTAATACTCTTCTCCTCCTTCTCAGAATCAATCACATAGGCTAAGTACCCTTCACAACCCTTATTCAACAAAGACATAGCCTTCAAAGATGAGATGACACGTCTAGAAAATTCTATGCTATCCCCACAAATTTTCAAGTTAGATCCACCCGGAATACGAAATAAAACTTCTTTACTAACACAATCAATAATAGCAAAGTGAGTAGCTAGAAAGTCCATCCCCAAAATCACATCCAAATCTAGCATGTCAAGTGGGATCAAATCTGACAACAAGGGCTCATTACCCACCCAAACTTCACAACCCGGATAGTATGACGCAAGTTCTACCACATTACCCATTGGTGTCGACACAAGCAAAGTATGATCTAAGGGTGCCAAATCTCTACCCATACGAGAACCAAAAGTAGTAGAAACAAAATAATGTGTGGCCCCGGAATCAATAATAAATCGTGCATATAAAGTAGATACACGAATCATACCTGTCACCATGTCCGGATTTGTCTGAGCCATCTGTCTGTCCAATGCAAACACCCTACCATGTGTAGTATGCCCTGTTGTACCTTTGTTAGCACCCCCTGCTGCGCTCCCCACTAACTGAACTGGTAACTGATTCTGCTGCTGAACACACTGCATAGACTTGTGACCCATACCTCCACACTTGAAACACTTCATCCCCGAATTCCGCGATGTATAATCTCTAGCAACATAATCCGGTGATTCACATTTAAAACATCTCCTAGTGAAGCCTCTACTATTAGACCCTGACTGCTGGTTCACACTCCTCTCCTGGTGCCCACTCCAATTACTTCCTTGATTTTTGTTTCCTCCACCACTCCTCCCCTTATCAAACCTTGATCTCGGCTCACCACTCTTGAAACTGCTTCCCCCTGATCTTCGACTATTATCAAATCTCGCCTTTTTATGCGACTCTCTATTTTTCCAATACTCCTGAATGTCATTCCACATCCTCGTTGCCATATCCACAAGATCTGAATAGTCTCTCTCTCTAAACGACAACAACCTCGAAGCCACTCCAGGTGCCAAACCCATTTTGAAACGTCTACACTTCAAGTCCTTCGAGCTAACCATATATGGTGCATACTTAGACAATGCAGTAAACCTCACCTCATACTCACTCACAGACATACCCCTTTGATTCAAGTTTGAGAAAGCTGTCTCCTGCCCAAAACAAAAACTATCTGGATAATACTTATTGTTAAACCTCTGAATAAACCTATCCCAAGTGATAGCCCTTGGTGCAGCCGGCTCAACTCCAAGTGTCGGTGCCACCTCCTGTCTTTTGAAAGCATTCCACCAACTCCTAGCTTCTCCTCTAAAAAGGAAAGTCGCCAATATTACCCTCTGATCTCCCTCAACACCCATAGTGTCTAGCACCAACTCTGTCTCCCTCAACCATTCTTAAGTCACCTCGGGATTGTTAGCTCCCTCAAACACCGTACTACACAATCTTTTAAATCTCTCCAAGAGACCCGTACCCATACCTCTTTCTCCATTTTGATTGGCATGTAATTGAATTAGCATTTGATGACCCTCTGCCAACTGAGTGATAGTAGCTATCATTTGGGCCTCCTCCCCAACTACAGGTGGAACACCCCCACCATGATTTGAATTTCCATCGTTTATACTGGCCTCTTCCTCAATCCCTTGATTATTTTGCTCCATTGCTTTACTGTAAATCACAACACAAGAAACAACATAGTGGAAATAAGTATTAGATGCCAAAAACTCACGCGTTAGTCAAACACACCTCAATGACTCAATGCATGACTTAACATCCTATGGTCCAAGACTTAGCCACCCTAACCTTAGCATTTTGTTATATTATGCTCTTCCACTTAACTTTCCAAGACTTCCCATTAGAAGAGAACATTGATCAAGCATTCTTTCAATCGGATTTTAAGGCAAGTCTTATGGGTGTCAAAGACACGCATAATAGTCCCAAAATACTAACACCCTAACTTCCAACAATTTCCTCAAACTCATACCTCAAGTACAGTTTCCATCCATCACATGGTCCCTTAACTCGGACCTAAAACCTATGCTCTGATACCAAGTTGTAACATCCCAAACTCCGAAAACACAAAAAAATTAAAATTTTAATAACCTTTTACTTGCTAACCAAAACCTCAAGTAATATTTGCCAACACTAAATGAAAGAAATAGTGTAACTTCAAAATAAAACTCAACAGTGCTCCAAGTATTCATAAATCCCCAAAGAAGTAAGCATCAAACTGAAACCACTAACTACTACCCAATTTCCATTACCAGTCTCTGAAACAAAAAGGAAAGTAACAGTCTACCAACAGTACTAAGAAGAGTATCTAGTCAAAATCTTCCAAAGGGCAACCTCAGCCAAATAATCACTTCCAAGCATCCATACACCTCCAGCCTTGTAGTGGACCGCTAACCATGTGACCTATTTCCAAGCCAAAGACAAGGAAACAGAGTGTGAATATGATATTTTCAACTTCCAAACTCAAGTAATAGCTGTGACAGAAAATCATGAATATGAGCAGTATGACTTTTATTCCAAAATGCATCTCATGCATGATACTTTACATATACTGGCCAAAGCCCTTTTTCAAAAGATTTGAGTATCCCATGCCTTGAAAATAGCTACTACTATAGGTAGTAGTTCGTACGCCCCGCGCACATTTTGGGGTACGTCCCACGCACCCGTTGGACTTACGCTGGTTGCCAATAATTGGACTGACTTAAGTTGCCAATAACACCACCCGTTCCACAGAGGCAATGCATAATATATATACATGCATATTATGCTTTCCATCTCAACTCATGCATTTATGTCCATGCATATCATTCTCATCATGCATTTATGTCCCAACTCAACAACAATTTAACAATCATGTTCTTGTGAAATATTAACAGTTAACCAAGAAAACAACTTACGAATATACAATCAAAAATACCATATCCTTACATTCACTAGTACCGTTGCTCAAACCTTCTCTTTGCCCTTGAGTGAGGCCTCAATGCCTTCCTCGAATGTCCTTGTCAATCAAACTAAAAACTTCAGTCCACAGGATAAATAATCTAACAAAGAGAAATGAAATCATGAAATTACATCAACTGATTATATAATCCTTTTTAAACAGCTTATAAAAGTCTTTTAATTAACCCCCAATATCTTCCAACACATCCCAAGGGTTTACCAAAGATTGCCAGAATTTTTACTAACCGCGACCGGTCGACAACTTTCCCGCGATCGGTCGAGACCACTAATTATCCTTACTGAAATCCCACGACCGGTCGACAGCGTTACCCGCGACTGGTCGCAGCACGCATAAGAAGCGCACTGTAATACCACGACCGGTCGACCGCGTGTACGTGGACCGGTCGACCATGTGCAGAATAGAATTTTTCTGAAATTTTTTTAATGATGAACCCTTAATCTCCAAACTTCCTAACTTCGATCAATAAGCCTCAAAACCAACAAATCACGATATTCTTATTGTTCTAACCATTCTTACATTAAACATACTCAAAACTAAACTCTTACACCCCTTTGATTCATCAAAAATTCATGTTTTGAAGATTTAGATCTAGGATTTTACCAAAAACGAGATTAGACTCTAAACCTCCAATTTTCGCGGTTAATGATGGTGTAAACTACATGAGTGTGTAGATACTTACGATGTGAACAAGATTCGTGAAGAAATTGACTTTAAATCCGTGCTTCAAAGCCTTCAAATTGGATTTCTCTTGAGTTCTCCTAGCCACCTTCTTCCTAACCTCTCTAATCTCTCTTAAACACACTTAGTATAATTAGGCACAACTACTAAACAACCCTAATACATATTTTTAGGCTAAATGACTCCCTTACCCTTCCACTACACCACCTAACTACCCTTAGGTGCCATTATTCCCAATCACTCATACTAATTATCTTTAACCTTATTTTTTACCCTTAAATCTCCCTTTATAATTTTCCTTAATTCTATAATTAAAATGAAATATCAAAATCTTTAATCTCACCCTTGATAATTGTTATAATTATTTAAAATTTATAATTAAATGAGACGGGTATTACAATGATATAGAGGCTTCCAAAACAATTCTAATGAGTAAACATGTACTTTGAGAGTCAAGCAAAGTACTCTCAAAATACCATAGACTTACACTCACCAATTACCAACGTTCAAACCTTCTCCTTACCCTTGTGTGAGGCCTCAATGCCTTTCTCATGAGTCCCTGTCAAAACAACTGTAAATTTCAGTCCACATGACATATATATAAGAATTGCCAGGAGAAAATGAAATCATTAAGTTAATTTAAAATAACATTCATTATGGTTTGCTTCCATAAACTATCAATGTAATAATTGATTATTTTTAAACCACTCATTAGGATCCTAAAATACTCCACAATATCTTCCGTAAATATCTCTAGTCCAAACCCGAGCAAAAATCATTAAAAATCCCAAATTTCCCCACTTTCGCTCGACCTTTCGCTCGAGCGAACTGTCGAGCGAAATCTGTTTTGATCGAGCAAAATGGTTCGCTCGACTCCAGAGCTTTGGCAAAACACTACGCTTGACCATTGGCTCGAGCCTAAGGATTTCGCTCGAGCGAAAATTCCTGGCTTGAGCGAAAATGTCTGGTTTAAAGCAGATTTTGGCGATTTGTCGAGTAATCTCTTCTCCAACTTCTACCAACTCGATTTTTATGTCTAAAACTTCAAAAATCATCCATACTAGAGTGTTCTATACATAAAAACATTACACGTACTCCCTTGGTGGTCTTGACAACTCTTTGTTTCATCAAAAATCCAAGTTACAAAGATAAAAAATTTAGTTTTCCCCCCAAAATGAGATTAGTTTTAAAACTTAGATCTAGACTAATTCTAAAACAATATATGTATTAAATTTACATCAATGGAATCGTAATTACCTTAGGAACAATATTGAAGAAGAAATCTTCTTCCAATTTCCACTCTAATGTCTTCAAATCCCCAATTCTCCTTTGCCTCTTCTCTTTCTCTCTCTCTAGCCTTCTAAACACAAATGATTAACATAATGAGGGATTAGGGAGCCTCCCCCAACCCTAAATCAGATTTTAAGAACATTTTACCTCTTTGTCCCTCTATTTAAATCGTTATCACCCTTGTGTGCCATTTATCCTACTAATATTACACTTATTAGTTTATAAGAATATACTTCAATATTAATCCTGCCCAAAAATCTTAGGATTCTCTCATAATTGAATTGGGAAATAATATTACTAAATTTTGCTTTTGAAAAATATTAAAACATTGAAAATTTATAATTTTATGAAATGGGTATTACACTTTCGCTCTGGCATCCCGAGTTCTTCTTCAATGACCGAGCGGTTCTGAACATTGACTCTGTACTTACCCCGAGGGTGGCCCCGGCTCTGGTCCATGCCATCATGTTTCCAAGGGATGAGGACTCCCTTCCCAAATCCCAGGATGAATTGTTTTCCTCTGGACTGGTGATGATCCTCCAGGTATGCTCCTTTTTGTCGAGTCTTCTTATTGCTGACTTGTTTTGTAACTGCTGAGATCTGGATATATAGGCTTCCTAACAGATGTATGAGGCCTGGTCACAGACCGTAGCTCAAGAGACTGCCGTTACTATGGAGGTTGGTATCCGGCAAAGAGCTTCTGAAGCTCTAGAAGCTTCACAGGTGATGAATACATCACTTCAGCATAAGCTGGATGAAGCCATCATGGCCCGGGATGAGGCAGTCAAGGCTCATGATAAGGTGATAAGGGCACGGGAAGATGCTACAAAGGCATTGGCTGAAGAATCGAAGGCTCGAGTGGAGGACGTTGAATGCCATAAGACTGAGTTGGAGGAGACTGATGCCACTGGCTATGATGCTGGTTTTCATGTTGCTGGTGAGGAGTATAAGAAACAGGTGATCCGAGTCAAAGAGGAAAACTTTAGGAAAGGGTACGTGCATGGCCTTGATGATGTCGAGGTAGCTCCAGACTCGATGCTGAGGGCACTGTCTGTCGAAACATCAACACCTCCTTTTTCCAACACTTCAACCGGTCCGGCTACTACCAATCCTTCATCCTCTCATCTTCCGGTAGGAGATGTATTGGCTTCCTCTCAGTCTGTTGGTTCAGCAGCCACTGTGTAGAATAGGTTCTTTTTTGTTTTGTTCCGGTGCAGTGTGTCATTGATGAAAGTCGTGTGCTCCCGGTCTTAGTGCCATATGTTTCACAACTTTTTTGTAACCTTTGAACTGGTGCTAGCTCGGCTTTACGAATCGTTGTATGAAATCTTGCTTCTATTTTGTTATGCTTGTACAATTTTATGTTGTTGAATGTTTTGTATGTATGTATGCCTCACTTTGGGTTTGTGTGAAGTGTCGGTCTTCAGACAAACCCAAAGTTTGCAGTTCTAAAAGAGTTGATTCTGAATCAAATTAACTATCAAAGTATGGCTAGGGCGTTATCCCTTCCCTGTCTGATTGGACCGTATCGTTTCACTGCCATTTTACAACCCAAGAGTGGCCGAGGCATGAGCCTTTTTAGTAATGAAATAATAATGAAACAAATGTGCCTACCAAAACATGGTCGAGGCCTGAGCCCTTATATTTTTTATTAAGACTATCCCGAAACCTGGCTACATAAAATAAATCAACAAATGGTCCTGCCGAAAACATGGTCGAGGCATAAGCCCTTTTAGTGATAGTACATCCTCAAATTCCTGGCATTCTATGGTCTTGGGATCCTCCTCTCGGTCATGTATTCAAGTCGGTATAATCCCGGACTGATGACATCAGTGACTCAGTATGGATCTTCCCAATTGCGTCCAAGCTTCTGTTTCTTGTTCACCCCAACAGTCCTCTAGAGGACGATATCGTCCGGTTTGAATGACCATACACGTACTGTACGATTGTAGGTCTGTTCCAACCCCTGCTGATATGTTGCTAGCTTGATTCGTGCACCATCTCTTCTCTCTTCCATCAAATCCAGGTCCTTTGCAATAGTCAATTCATTTTGTTCTGGGCTAAAGCATTCAGTCCAGATTGTTGGTAACCCTGCTTCCAAGGGAATTACTACTTCCATGCCAAATGCAAACGAGAAGGGGGTTTATCCGGTTGGCCTTCTAGGTGTCATACGATAAGCCCATAGAACATGATATAGTTGCTCGGACCACTTTCCCCTTGCAGCGACCAATCTCTTTTTTATCCCGGACTGAACTGTCTTGTTTGATGCTTCGACTTGTCCGTTGCTCTGAGGGTAGCAAGGTGTCGAATTAAAAAATTAGATCATGTACTCCATGCAAAAGTCTGTGAATAGGTTCCCGAAAAACTGTGTTCCATTGTCTAAAACAAAGGCGCATGGGACCCAGAATCATGTAATAATATTCCTCCAGATGAAGCATTCTATGCCCGACTCCTCAATGGTCACCAGTGGTTCAGCCTTAACCCACTTCGTGAAGTAATCTATAGCAGTAATGAGAAATTTGAAACCTCTCGGGGCATTTGGGAGATTTCCCACAATGTCCAAGACCTATTGTGTAAAGGGGCAGGGGCTTGTCAATGGTTGTAGGTCTATGGCAGGTTAGTGAATGACCAGAGCGTACCTTTGATAGCTATCACATTTACGGACCATGTCCCTCGTGTCTGAATGCATCGTTGTCCAGTAGTATCCCTAAGTGATGGCCCGATGTGCCAAGGATCTTCCTCCAGAATGGCAACCACAGCTTCCGGCATTTATCTCCTATAGTACGATCTGGACCATGCTTGGGTGCGCACAAAAAAAGATATGGTCCGTAAAAAGACCTCTTGTAGAGTTTTTGGTCTGATGATAACTAGTACCGGACTGCCTTATGCTCGATTTGATGTGACCATCACTTGTCAGTTGGAAAAATGTCATCTTTGGAGAATGCTATGATAGGATCCATCCAGTTGGGCCTAGGTTGATATTAGAGATCTTCCTTTCTTCTACCGGCTCAATACTGGGTTGTTGAAGCATCCTGACCATGATGGTCCGAGGATGGTCTGAATCTTGGATTGAAGCTAGTCCGGTCAGTACATCAGCATGTGTGTTGCACTCCCATTCGTGACCCACAGCTCCAAAGTTGTACGCAATCTGGCGAGCAAGTCTTCGTATTATTCCTTATTGTTAGAGGCCGGGAACTCCATATGGATGGCATGTTCATGGGTTATTCCTTCTGGTGAAATGATCACCACCCCTGCTCTAGCACCCTGGTGGTTCGATGCTCCATCAATATAGAGATTCCAGCCAGAGTCATGGACGGTTGATGGCGTTACTCTGGAGAAGTACTGATTGTCCCGGAGCAAATCCAGATCTTCTTTAAATGGCCTGGGTGAGAGTTCAGCAACAAAATCTGTTAGTACCTGGGCCTTGATAGTAGTCTGGGGCTGGTACTGGATGTTGAAGTTAGCTATCTCCACATCTCATTTGGAAATTCGGTTGGACAAATCAGCCTTTCGGAGTACCGCTTTTAGAGGGTTCTCTGTCAGGACCGTGATAGTGTTGGCCTGTAAGTTGGGTGCCATCTTCCTTGATGCTGAGATAAGTGCCAGTACAAATTCGGTGTCAACCGTTCTACTTCCCGCAGCGACCGACATGTTTACCCTCCTAAGTGGCCAGACTGGTGAGGAGTTAAACCCGACCAATAGTACTTCGGACGGGACCAGGTCATACATAGGGAAGCCTGAAGAAAATTTTGGGGGGAAGCCTGAAGAAATCCTCCTTTTCAATCTTCTAGAGGAGCTCATAGATAGAAATCTTAAACATCATCTCGTTTGCTCAAAACTCCTCCGGCCGTGGGACTCCTTTCTCCTTAGACTTGATATTGTTCACTTGCCAGGACGGTCATCCTCCCTACAATCGAGGCTTAGAGCTGATATTCGATTTGGCTTTCATTTGCTCGGACCGGGCTTCCTTCAATCTATAGTTCTTTTCAATCTGGGATATAAGATTGTCCATATCTGCTGGACTACAAAGTGTTAGGTCTTCGAACAGCCTGATCTGGGGATCCAATCCCATCTTCAATGAGAGGACTGTAGTACCCGGAGTACATTTCTCGATTTCATTGTACACCTCCCAATAATGGGAGTCATACTTCTAGAGGGACTCTCCCTTGCCCATCTCGAGCGGCAATAGTGCATCCACCTTTTGTTTTGTGCTGGTGACGAATCAGGCCAAGAATGCATGTGATAACTCTAAAAAAGAATTGATCGGTTGCTCTGGCATCTTATCAAACCAGATCAATCCGAGGTCTCCCAAGCTGGAAGGGAACACCTTGTACAAGAGCTCATCCTCCGTGATGTATAGTGACATCATCTATCTGAAATGCACTAGGTACACATATGCATCCGATGTTGGCTTATACTTTTTAAACTTTGGGGTGGTGAAATCACGTGGCAGACGGTATGCATCAATGGCCAGAGTAAATGGTGAGGAGATGAGCTGGGCTTGAACCTAATATGCGTAGCTCGATGTTGTTCGGTCATCCCTCCATTTGGCATCCAGTTTGTCTCGTAGATATTTGGATTAGATGCCCCTTTCCCGGATGTGAGACTTGGAATGCACCAAGGCCTACTTCTTGGTCGTCCGTTAGTCGTCCTTTCCCTTCCTCTTCCTTTCCTACCTCTCAAACTAGCTCTCGTGGGAAGCTGTATCACTTCTGATCCAGTCTGGTTCCTAGCTCACGGTGGAACACTCCACCAGATTAGAATTACTCCCAAGGCATAGGAATGCTGAGGTTCGGGGACCCTTGTGATGGTCCGTAGATACCGGAGCCTTTCCCTTTCTCTTCCTCTCACATCCCGAGTGATTGCGGTGAGCTATTTCCTCTTGTCCGTGTTCCTCCGGATTCCTTCTATGGTGTCTCCTCCTGTCGGGGAAACGACTTCTCCTCCTAGCCTGGCCTGCCCTCGACCGTCCCGGATCACGAAATTCTCTCTCATGTAGCTCAGCCTTGAGCCTTAGCACATCCTGCTAGATAGCAAGGATGAGAGCGTCATTCTTGTCGATCCGACTTTCGAGTGTCCGGATGTAGGCTCTGAAGCCTTGGTCCTTCAACGGCTTATCTTGTGTCGTATCATTTGCACCTCTGTTTCCTTCTTCCACTTCCAATTGGTGTTGTCACGTTCACCGTTTGGAGGACAACAAGATCCTCTGGGCTTAGATTTTCCTAATTCGTTGAATATGTGATTGCAGGTAGGGCCATTAATGCAGACAACTCTTGCTACTGATCGGAAAAAATGGTGGTTGCTGCCATCTCCAGTAGAGTCGCCAATTGTGGGTTCCTAGACCACGACCCGATATGCTCACCAATCTCCTGGTCTGAATAAATGCAAATGGATCTATCCTGCAATTGAAAAAGAAAACACAATTAGTGCTACCCGACGTCGTTTGCCGGAATGGCACTCTAATGCTTAAGTTAGGTAGGTGTTTGAGACGGAGAAATGGTAGAATGAATGCTCTATAAGCCACAAAATTTCTTCCCTTTCGTTTGCACTGTTCCTCCTTTTATAATGTTCTATTCGTGCCAAATTAGACGCCGTCACCTCCCAATGTCTGGGAAATCCGTCATGATTCCTTGGAGTGTGCAACCTCCTTATCCCAAGGAAGACGGGATTCTCCATAATCCTCTATGGTGATCCGGCGATGTATGCATTGGCCTGGTAGCTTGTTGTCCTACCCACTAGGCCGTGATCTGGGGACCGGTCATTGTCGTACCACAATGCCTTGCTCCTCATGATAGCCCCTTGGCATGTTCCTGACACTATGGTCCGGTACCAAGTGCCATCGGGGCTACCTGGGTACTATACTGCCTCATGGCCCAATAACGACCTCTGTTGATTCGCTGCATCTAAGTTCTCGTACTCCAGTCTTGACCCAAACAACCATTTGGGATGTGCCCCATCAATCAGTCTGTATGACTTATCCTGTCTATGCTAGGCTTGTCCCCAATGGGCTTGCTCTTTTACCTGACCTATAGGCCTGTCATGGTTTGGCTACCACAATTTTTTAAGTTAAGAAATCGAGTTGTGCTACCTTTATAGTTAATAGGTTGGAGGTCACCCTCGAAGGTCCTCGTTGTTAGGTTGAAGGCCACCCTCGAAGGTCCTCGTTGTTAGGTTGAAGGCCACCCTCAAAGGTCCTTAGTGAAATGGTTAGAGGCCACCCTTAAAGGTCCTCATTTGTAATCCTTGGGAATCATGTTGTGTGGTTGCCCTTTTGATTAGTGGAATCCTTCACACATTGTAGGGAAAGTGGACCTAGGTAGGGAGACACGCGCCCTATCGAACCACTATACATCTTTATGTATTGTCTCTCTATATATCTTTATTCTTGCAATTTCATTTTTGTTAGTATATATATTGTTATATCAAAATATATTTTCTAATCCCCATTCTATAAACAATCTCAAGATCGAAATATTAACCCTTGTCGTATTGTAATAATCAAGATGTAACGTAAGGCTATTGAAATTGGCTCTTGAGCCACGATTGTACAAATATATTTTTGATATATAGTTTCTTATGTTGCAGGGAGTTGAATAATTTTTATTTGGTTATCATTGTTGTCAAACTAATTCACCCCCGCTCTTAGTTGTATTTCGGAACCATCAATTATCTACTTCAGTTAGCATAGTAGTCAGTACTCTTTTTTGCAGATTTCCATCAATGATATGATTCAAATGTAAGTATAATAATGGAGAATCTCGGCTTATACTTATCTAAAATGTCCAAAATTCCAAATATCTGCTTAATCCTCTTCAACCAATTCTTTACATCCTCCTCTCCCTTGTTTCCAATGAATATTGGCAGATCCATCACCCTAAAATTCTTAAATAAAATGGTATTAATTCTAACTACCGATCTCTCCATCTGGATTGGTGGTGTTGGTGGTCTCTCAAAATATCCAACTTACGTTTCTGCTATTTTAATAATAGCTTTTTGAAGTTGCCTTACCGAATTAACTCCTCCTTATTCTTCCCTAACATGCTTTCCCCGAACTACTTATCTTTACCAAATAGAGGTTAATGATATCTTATTTCCAATTTACCAATCATGCTCCATAGCAGTATTGTCACGCCCGAACCAATTTAATTAAATTAAATTGATT
>NMUG010006522.1:0-12544 GCA_002855965.1 Monotropa hypopitys | reverse complement strand
ACATTTTGTATAATAGATATAATACATGTATATGAAAAATGTGTAGGGAATGTATGTATGAAAATATGTATAAAAATATGTATGAAAATGTGTATAAAAATGTGTGGGGTTCACACCAAGGTATTTTGTATAATAGATATAATAACTGTGTATGAAAAATGTGTAGAGAATATATGTATAAAAATATGTATAAAAATAGGTATAAAAAATATGTGGGGCTCACACCAAGGTGTTTTGTATAATAGATATTTCTATAAGATGCTCCTTGTCTTCTTCTCAATTTATCTTAGATTCATTGATATTCGAGCCTTCTCGAGCCTTATATTTGGTCCATGTGGGGTTTGGGATGCTCGGGGAGTCATTTGAAAGAAATTGTTGGTGATCGGGTGCTTGTCATGTTCATTTGGAAAGCACACATTTCGATATATGCAACTCTCTCTTCTTTCTTACATTTCGAAATGCATAAGTCCCATAAAGACTTCTCATGTCGTATATAGAAATAGGATATCTCTGTTAGCCCAGAACCAATCACATTTCAATATATGATCGGTGCTTGTTAGATCGCATTTCGATATATGGAAATTCTCATCCCCATTCCATATATCGAATGGTAAGCCTCTTGTTGGCACCACATATCACATTTCGATATGTGGGTTTGGCATCCTTGACCACATTTTGATATATGGTCTTACTATTTAGAGTCTGAGGGTAAAATGGCATGTACCTCTCCCAGATGGTTGAACTCCTACTTAAATAATGACCTTCCGAATTACCATCTTCTCGCTAGTAATCGAGAGCTGCATGAAACTTCTCATCCCCATTTCCTTGATTTTGACTGATCAACACCTATACACGTTGTCGGCCACCTTTTCTGCACTTAGTAACTAGGTGCTGTACTGGGGGATGTTGGTCGCACATGGACAACCTAATCTGCAGAGTGAGCACTACTTGCACATGTGTCCAGCTATATCATATCTGATCTGGCATGCATCGTATTGTATAACCAATCTCCATACCACAAGGATGCTATCCGCACTGGGCCAACCTGATCCGCGTAGTGGAGGGACTAGGTGGAATGTGTGGCTAGTTGTATCTATCATGATTCGGCACACACATCCCGAAATAGTTCACTGACTTACCACCAAGAAGTTAGCCACATAGGACTAACCTAATCCATAGTGCAGATAGACATTGGATATGTGGCCAGCTGCATCAATCGAGATCTGACAACTACCGTCGTGAATAAACTAGTTGTCGCACTGGCTGGATATCACATCGCATAAAGATAGCCTAATCTGCAGTGTGAAATTACTGATGACGTGACTTGTTGTATCTATATACTCGTGATTATGGACTGCACTATACTAAATATCATACAGTACTAGAAGGGTACACTGATGCAAATTGGATTTCTGATATAAAATACTCAAAATCGTGCAATAGTGTCTTGGAAATCTTCCAAAAATATGTGTATAGAACTCTCTACAATGGAATCGGAATTTATTTCTTTAGATAAGGCAATTGAAGAGGCAGAATGGCTACACCATTTTCTCAAAGATATTACAAGATGGTCTAGACCTGTGCAAGTGATATGTATCTATTGCGATAGTCAATCAATAATTGGATGAGCACAGAGTAATATGTACAATGGTAAATCGAGACATATACATCGAAGACATAAATACCATTAGACAACTACTCTCAAATGGGATTGTCACGATTGATTATGTGAATTCAAAAGACAATATTGCATATCCGCTAACCAAAAAATTAAATAAAGAGCTAGTTGATAAAACATTGATGGGAATAAGTCTAAAGCCTATGACGTTAAAAGCTATTGTGATGGAAACCTAACCTAATTGACTGGAGATCCCAAGATCTAGGTTCACTGGGACAACCTAATTGCGTGTAGATAGAGTTTGATCACTAGGGAGAATATCTCTCCAACCTATTCCTATGGTGTGACAATGATATGTGTAAGGTTAAACTTATGCTTTTAGTAACTCTTATGCATTGGCAAGTCAAGTAGAGTATTTGATAGGCATGCTAACATGCCTATTTGTATGCCTTAACTATACAAATTGTTAGTTCTAAAGCCCGTATTTAATAAATCTTGTGGTATTTTGAGTCTTAGTTGGTTTTTTAGGTATTGAAGTAAAAATATGCTAATAACACCCAATTGGATCATCTCAGGATAAAGGTTGATGATAAACGATGTTCCAAGCTTAAGTGAAGAAGATCTTGAAGGCCAAAGAGTAGAATAGGTGGTATAATGCACAACAAATTGAAAGCCAAGGCATTAAAAGAGATCAAAGATCAAAGAAAATCAAGAGAATCAAAATAGTGCAGAGCCATGCATAACCGGTTGCGGTTGACTGCGCAACTGGTTCCCCTATGCAGCCAAGGAAAGCCTGTATAAAGCTCCCAGTGACCAACTTACAGAGAATCCTGTAACCGGTTGCGGTTGATAGCGCAACCAGTACCCCAACAAACGTTCAGGAGGCGCAACCACAGCACAACCGGTTCCACCCATTTGGCAGTTTCCCAGAGTCATAGCACAACCGGTTGCGGTTGTGCATGCAACCGGTTCCCAAACACACAGTGGCGAATCCTGAGCGCATTTTTATGGGCCAAACTTGGGTTTTAATTATACTAATCCGACTTTTATTAACCCTAAACATCTCGTTAAGGGTGTTTAGGGTATTTTAGACCCTAGGAGGTATAAATATAATGCTTAGGGATTGTATTAAGGACTTTTTGGCTTACGATTAGGGTTGGTGGTTGCTACAAAGGATTTTCTCTCAGTTTTTCTCTTCTTCTCTCTTCTCCTTCACTTGTTCTATGGACGCCACTTCTATGGCCGACTAATCTCTCGCGTCTAGGGTAATTGTATACACTTTGCACTTCTTTACTTGTGGTTGTTTATTTGACTTGTACTTGGAATCAATTACATGAATGAGATGATTATGGTTGTTATTGGTTGGATGAATTCTTTCGATTGCATTTGATTGAACTACTGGTGTTTAATCGTTATTCATGTAATGATACATACTTGATTCTATTCATTAGGATAAGATAGATTATGCACCGTAAGATGATCCGTGCTATTAGACGGTCCATGCCGATTGAGACGGATCGTGCTTATAAGAGAGATCATGCCAAGTGGCGATAGTCTATGTTATCCGGTGATTTGGGAGATCTTCCAACAATATTCAATATGATTCAAACTCATTGGATATTGTGTGTTTCAAATCAATCTTTGTGCTTAATGTGAACTATAAGTAAGTGGACCAAAGGAATTCAATTCACCCTAGTTGCATTCTTTCCATATTCAATTTCCATTTTACTTTAGTCTTTAGTTTTAATACAAAAACCTGAAAATCAACTTATGTTTTCCAAAACTAACTCAGGAACTTAGTCTAAATAAATAAACCATTCAACTTCCTCGTGATCGACCCTTGACTTACTGCTACTACATAGTAGTATAATTCTTGGATATAAATATTATTTTTGACTCGCACATGACAGCGATCAGTATTTTATAACACTCATTGATAAGATGTCACTTATCTGAGTATGAAGTGGGGCCATTTCTGTGGGAATTTATAAAAGGCAAATTCTCGAGAAAATACTTGCAGAACCAGGCGAGAATTTCATGGCCAAAATGAACCCAATAGTGAGAACTAAACTGTGTTAGGAGAAATTGTTGTGTGAAGTTTATTGACTCGGTTTACACAAACGGCAAAATAGTTTGAGACATCATGTTCACTGGTTAGCTAGTAAATCTGATGGGCTTTCACAAGGAAAGGTTTAAGGCCAGAATCTACCTATCCTATGCAAGAATTATCTGTGGTGCTCTCTCTTAGAGTCTTCTTCGTACTCAATGTCAAGTTGTCTACCAAATCCATTCATATGGGGGATTTTTGGAAATCCAAGGTTGTGATTGAATGTGGCATTTGGAGGTTTCTTGGGGCAACCAAAAGGCTGCATTCACCAGGCAGCCTTTTGGGTTTCACAATTGTTGTATTCAATAGGCTTTATTCAGTTCTTTCACAGACGAGTTACATTTGTTTTGTATTTTGCACTTATGGTCTTAAAGAGGCTGTTTGCACCTCTTGTGTATATATTTTGTGCTAGAGCTTTGGGTTTTAACATCTAATATACGATACAAAAATGCACCAAATTCACTCTTTTTTTGTTCTTGAGAGAGAAAGAGCCAAGCACAAGGCAGTTTGCCAAGGCTATCGTTGGAGGTGTTCCAAAGGTAGTGGGTCAAGGACCGTCTTATCCTGGGAGACAGATGTAGTGTTACTCAAAACCCACTGGAGGTGGCGAATCTATTTTAAGGACAGAATGTCAAACTCAAATCGGTCTATTGCATTTTTCATTTTAGTTCTCTAACTTTTCATTTTTGTAATTTTAAATGTATTGTTATATGTTATGAATGAAATTATTCTTTGAAATATCAATTGTCATTTATATTTTCCCTACAATAAATAGATTGCAAAAGGGAGAGACAAATTCAGTATGGAATTACTCTACTGTAAAAGATATAATCATCATCATATACACAAAAATTACTTCATAAATACTTAAATGGTAGTCTAAATCATCTACAAAAGGGGGAAAGAAATACAAGTAAAGAAATCAAAATTGCCTAAAAATCTACTGAAGATCGGAAACAGTTATCTAGGAAAGAAAACGATCGTTCAGATGATAGTTGTGCTCACACGAATGATAGTGAGATGTAGTTTAAACGAAGGTTGTAGGTCGTCCGGACAAAGATACCATAAACTAAACAACTTGATTTTAAACACTTATCATTCCAAGTTTTCTCATCAAATTTTCAAAATTAACTCTAGCCAAAGTTTTCGTAAGAATGTCAGTTGCTTGACAATTTGTTGGAGTATAGATGATATTGAAAATTTCTTTCTCAATCTTTTCTTTGATGAAGTGATGATCTATCTCAACATGTTTAGTTCAATCATGATGAACATAATTCTTAGCAATACTGATGGCTTGTTGTGTGAATCTCTCATTATTAATTAAAATTTTAATGCTTTAAATAATAAGCATAATTTTTGAGATTAGTAATTATTTAATTGTATCATTGTTGTTAGTGAAATGATTTAAATTTTAAAAATTAGGAAAATAGGGACAATTTTTGTATACATTAGGTGCATGGGTTACTGATAACCAAAAATATGGATATTGATACCATTAGTTTCAGATGATTGATTGGGGAAATTTTATTACAATTTTCAGAAGTAAATAACTCCATTACCAGAAATGAAAGACTTAGGTCAGAGGTTATCAATAACATGTATAAGGAATTATCGATAACATTTCTCTTGGGTGTATGGCTAGGGAGAACGTAAGCCTAGATTACTGGTAATAGATCATTTAACTACCAAAAATATAGAGTTGGGTCGGTAGCTACTGATAACCATAGTAGAATGGGTTATTGGTAATGCCCTAAAAATAATCAGGATAAGTTCTCACTGCTTAGACTATTATCATATGAACTAACGTGGAGAGAGAGAGAGATGGTCATGAGGATAGGAAAAGAGAGAGAACCAAGAGAGGAATAAGAAAATTAAGAAGAAGAATAGGATTTGATAATAGATATCCTAATTCATAGGGTTGTAATTATCAGGTATCAACATGTATTTGTGTTAAATTCGATTCTTTTCTGATGTAAGTCGAATTTGATTAAAACATTATGAAAACACATGGAATAACCAATGGAATTCAAAGATTTTTATGTACTCAGAGTGATGAAATTTCTCAGATATCATGTCATAAGTAATATGATATTGATACTTTAAGGATTTGTGAGGTGTTTGAAAGAACCGTGAAAAGATTTTTGGTTGAAACATGAAGTTTTGAAATTTCTGGAAAAATCCTCTGGTAACAAGATTACTAGTAACCATAGGTTATGTGGTTATCGATAACTAGTTGAATCATGGGTAGCCAGGTTTTGGGCTACAACAAGTGGTGATGGTTATGATGTTAAACTATCGATAATGATTAACTAAATGGGGTTTTGTTTGAAAACCTAGGATAAGAGAAATTGGTTAAGTAAATTATAATTACCAATAATAATTCATTTAGAGGACTTAATAATAATTAATTGTATATAATATTTTACATTTCATCTTCAGAGTATTTATCAAGAATTAAATTATTAGTATTTCATTAATTCAAATGCAAAATGGGAAACATTTTGGAAGCTGAGACAGGCATATCTGAAGTACCAAAAAGTAATCTCATTTTCTTTTTAAAGTATCGAGTTGAATGAGTATATTTTATTGATATTATTCATTGAAATATATATAAGAAATGTGTATGATATTAATTGAGAATCATTCATTTATCATCATTGATCGTGGATAACTGATAAGTACATAAACATATCCAATTATACCTTTAATTATGCACTTTATTAGACCAGAGTCATGATATTTAATCGTGTTTGGTGGATTTTTGAGCATTCTCATGTTTATAGGTTTTAAGCCAAAAAATCATTAATAAAGGTCAAATGGAGCATCCAATGGCATAAATATAATTTTCATACATAGAAAGGCTCATCCTTGAGGGGGTGGACTATTCTAAAAATAGGGGTATTGAACTTTGTCTTGATTGCCTTGTAGGCCTCTAGACCTGCCTCGCCACTTCCCTTTCTAGACATTGGATTGCCTGGATCTAGGACCTAATGATCTCTGCCAAATCCTCATCTCTGATCGACCTGGACTTGGGTGGTGACCGAGAGTATCATGAACGAGACATACTATTTTTTCCTGAGAGTACTCTCTTTTCCTATAGTTGTAATCCCTATCTTCTAGCACCTCTAACAAGGACATTGGAAGTCCCTACTAGGCTAGGAATGCCTCCACGATTACCCTGGATGCAAGACTGGGCATTCTTGTTCTTCTTGGGAGCCGGAGGTGGGTCAGAATGTGTGGCGACTACTCGCCTCTCATTTCTAGTCTCACTTCTGACGGTGGGGGTTTCTTTGTCATGGATCACCATCTTCTTCGATCTGATTCTGAATCTGGTTTATTTTTTTTCTTTTGTGGGTGGGATTTTCCCACAGACGGCACCAATTGTGTGGGGGTAAAAATACAAACTATTACCTCCACTGATAAACGTCAACTGGATGGATCTTCTGGTTTGATTGATCACCCTGCTTGAAAATGCGATGCAACGCTAGGCCAATAACTAGAGGGGGTGAATAGGTTGGCCAATTAAAATTTCTATGAATTCTCTTTTAAAATATTCACAAAATAATTAACTTGATTAATTAATAGTTATTTTTATTTGACAAAATTAATTAAGTGATTGATTATTAGCGCAAGTGGAAGCGGTAGTATAACAGAGAATAAACCAATCACAGGTGCAACGATATGTGTAAGACAAACACAGGTGCAAAGAAAAAGTGTAAGGGAGTATAGACAATTAGTGGCACAACAACAGATTTATAGTGGAAACCACTTAGGCATCAAACGATCCCTAAGTGTAAAACCACTTGACCTAGACTATTTTATACTAGAAACAACAAAGGTTTAAGATAATACAAAAGTTATCGAACTTATACTCAAGCCTACCTAACTCCTGTAAACCTAAAGCTCCCCGAGCCCCTTCTGATGTCCTCTAGAAAACCACAGTGCCCCGCACTGATCTCTAACTCGCAATCGGCTCCGGAGTGCTTCGGCCAAGCGTAGACTAAGGTCAATCAACCAAGTAGGAAGTGATGTGACGAATACACTTGATGAATTATCTAGTAGAGTGGGTAAACTATGGAGAATTCAGAAAGCACTTAAGAAAGTAACAATCTCCAAAGTATACAAATATAGAGTGAACAAAGTGTGAGACCCCATCCCAATAAATAGGATTTTTCATAATTAAATAAATCATTTAAAATATTTTCGGATTATATTTAGTGTTTAAAACACTTGGGTTTTGTGTTAGAATAATAAAACTCAAAGAAAGTGAGCTAGGAAGCCCAAGGGGAGAAGCCCAGCCGCTCGGGCAGGCCGGACCAATCTGCTCCGGACCAGTCCAGCCCAGCCCACCGTGTCAATCGACTGCCCAGCTCCAGACCCGGAAGCCAGCTGCGCGGCAGCAGCTGTGCTGAGTTGCAGGGTCACGTCCCATCCGGACTGACCTGCCGCCTGACTCTGATGGGACAACTCGTCGCAGGTTCAGACTGTCCTGGCAGAGGGCTCAGACCTGACCTCCATGGGACAACTCCCTGACCTCTTCAGCAGGACTAAAGTTCGATCCAATCAAGCATTAAAAGCTCTCAACCACCACCCCAGCCCTCTGAATCCCTATATAAGCAACCCTTATAGAGCATTCATTTCCCACCCAACTCCATCTTACATTCAAAGCTCTAGAGAGAGAGAGAACTACTTTGTTCCCGAAGTCCTGGTGCTCGGCAACTCTTAGCCGAACACTTAGAACACTTTCTAAGTACCAGAATCCTCCGGACCAACCATTATCGAGTCCCCAGTTCGGACCAGTTTTCCTCGAAGTGCTCATCTCGACAGAGGCTTGCTAGAACAGCCCCTGTGAAATCAGGTAAGCCCTTAATGCTTTGGCCATGTTCCTTTATGTGTTGTCCCTGCCCTTGTTCGGCAAGTCTATCAAATGACTTGGCCGCACTAAAGCTTGCTCGGTAGCCTTCCTTTGGCTTAACTGAAGCGACCCAGACTTCTGTGTTTTAGCTTAGCAGCTCGGCACTGAACCTACCAGTCCAGGCAGAACCTATTAACCCTCCGGTTGAACTAGCTTCAGCTCGACAAGCAATACCGGACCATCTCATGAACACTCCTGACCTTCCCGTATCACTTGCCGACCTCCCACTTACCGGAGCACTTTTGCTCGGCAAAAGGGGGCAGTCTGCCTCTGAACATCTTTAACTATTTGAGCTCGGCTAAGTAGCCAGTAGCTCGGGCAATCAACCCTGAAGTCTTATAAGCACCTTATTGTCCTTTTTGACCAATCGTTGTGCCCGAAGCACCATTTCCTACACTACCGTAGTCCACCAGTACCCCTTGTTGGCCGTTTGCAAAAGCTAGTTGCTCGGCAGAGCATCTGCTTGGCAGAATCCCTGTTCGGCAGAGCTCATCTCGGCAAATCTTAGCTCGGCAGATTTTCTATTCGGTAGAGCTCAGCTCGGGAGAGTTTCGGTTCGGCTTAAGGACCCTTCGGTCCAAAAGACTCTAGAGCCTATAAATGTATTCTCGATCAGCACCAACCGGCCGCTGTCCTCCAGACAGAAGCCTTCGGTCACTTATGATTTTCAGAGCTCGGTCAGCCGACCAGAGTAGTCTGTTTTCCTTTAGGCCGGAAGCTCAGCCCGGGCCAGTCTAGCTTAGCTCGGTAGTATACCCAGTTGTTCGGCAGAAGACTTAGTCTTGTTTATTTATGTAATATGGCAGATTTGTGGTATTAGTCCGAAAGGAATCAACCCCAGAATAAATGTGAATCTTTACATGCCTTACTTGCTCGTACTTTTCCTCACTTGCTCACTCATTTTATAAATTACTGTTATGGCTATTGAGCCAGAAAATCTACTATGTTATCACTCTTGCAAATTGAAAGAGAAGAGCTTGTGAAAACCCTTTTTACATGGATAAGCAAAACCGAAAAATGTTTTATGTGATTCTCGGCACGGACATGACATGGCCATGGAATATGGTCATAAAAGGATAAGAGCCCGAATGCTGGGGGCAGGGGAAGATACCATGTATGTAGGGACAGGTTATAAGGTGGGACCAAACCAGATGGTCATCGGATGATATCATATCGCTTTGCAAATATTACGGGGTAGCTCCCCTTGTTTCTGGTACAGTGGAGACTGTAATTGGTTGGCTTGATAGACTGGTTGACAATCATACAATTCGGGTGGAACACCCAAAGCAATCAATATGCACTTGTTGTAGGTTTATGCGTGAAAGATGTCGAAAATCTGATGTGACCAAAATGGGTCAATGAGACTACTCTTGAGACTACTGAGTCACTCATACTATGATTATCTGAAATGATTTACTGCAGAAAATAACTTGTTTGTCCATGAAACTAGTAATTTGGGCATGTACTGAATTTACTCTAGCTTTATAGCTTAGGCGTTTTTTTAAAACTCTTTTCAGGATTTAAGGAGCAGGAGTAGGATCCATTGAAGTTTTTATGTCTCAACTTTTGATTATCACATGTATCAGCCCATGGAGCTTGTTTTATATCTCAAATTTATATCAATGAATTGTTGTGGGTATTAATACACTCTCTGGGTTATTTCACGCTTTTCTGCTATTTACTTATCTAAAATTGTTCGATGAATTCCTAAACTCATTAAATATGGTCTTTAGCGAGCTTGCTCGTTGACCGGTCATAGCTCATGTGAGATTGGGTCATGACAACAGTGGTATCAGAGCAAGAGTTTTCGGATTTCGAACAACCCAGAGTTAGGACCAAGGCACTCACTAGTTACGATAGAAAGTCTGTTAAAATTTGGAGATGAACTTATTTATATACATGTATGCGCATGTTTTAGCTATGTCTAGCAGTAGTGGCAGCGGTTATGCCAGTAGCGATTTCTCCAGCAGCGATTCTGAGAGCGATCACGAGTTAGCACCACCTCCGGCAGCACTAGAGGAGGTAGAAGATATCTACATAGTAAGCGAGGAAGTTGAAGAACAAGCACACACTGATTCGGTAACAATCACTTCTGATCTCGTAGCCCAAGTAGCAGTGCATTTCGAAGATAACTTGGAAGAAGAAGTTCGGGGAATGATCAATTATCACCTGCAGCTATTAGAGCGAGCTTGTGCAGTAGAAAGAGTGTCCATACAGGATTGGGAGTTCGAGTACCTCATGGAGGGAGCAAGGAATCGAGTTCTACACGACAATAATGATGAAGCCTCACCCGAATAAGAGGAAGTAGCTGAGGAAGAAGAAGAGCCCATGGAGTGGCACGATCAAGGTTGGGACCTTGATTTGGAGAATGTTCCCGAAGAAGACCTCAAGGAGGATCCAAGTGAAAATGAAGAAGATGAGGAAGTCATTGATGTTGATCGTGAGGAGTGGATTTACCCACCCTACGAGTGGACAAACTACTCGGATAGCGAGTAACATTATTAGTTTTTTATTATCATCTGGCATGCTTAGTATTTTGGTTTCATAATGAACTCTTATCTCTATGATGAAATTAATCGAATCCTTTTTCATATATCTAACTGAAGAATCTTTTCGAAAGCAGAATGGTTAACACTCGCAACAACAATCAAGGAAACGATGAGGTGGCCGAATTGCGCGACATGGTCAGAATGTTGGCTGGGACTGTTCAAACCCAACAGGAGATGCTCAATCAATATCTCAACCACCCAGGACCTATGAACGAGCCACCAAACCCCAAAGAGGAAGCACTAGTCGACCCAATCGAACAAGCGGCTAACTTTACAGCGGTGAAGGAATTTCTGAAGCTGAAACCCCCTACCTTCCAGGGAGGAATGGACCCCGTAAGAGCAAATGAATGGATCGCGGCCTTGGAGAAAAACTACTGAGATGCTCTGATCAACAAAGAGTAGAGATCATATCATATTTGTTAGAAGGAGAAGCGAACCGTTGGTGGAGTCTGAAGAGTACCGTAGAGCCAGAAATGAGCTGGGAAAGATTTTTGGAAATTTTTTGTGAAACATTTATGCCATGGGCAATGCAGACTGCAAAGAGGATGGAGTTCGAGCATCTCAAGCAGCGAGGGATAATGACAATAGCTGTCTATGAAACTGAGTTTACAAATCTTGTTGCCTATGCTCCGTACCTAGTGGCATTAGAAGAAATGAAGGCAAGACGCTTTGAGGACGGATTGAAGCCGAAGATTCAGAAGGTAGTTTGACCTCTCCAACTATCAACTTATGCCGATGTTCTGGACCGAGCCCTGTTAGTTGAGCAAGACGTGGAAGAAACAAGATGATATCTGGAGCGGAAGAGGCAAAACCAAGGACCCAGAAAAGTTGGTCTGCAGAAGAAGGCAAATTTTGGAGGAAAGAGAGATGATCAAAGGAGGATGGGAAACCAAGGCGGAGGAATCAGAGTACCCTTAACATGTTTCGGCTATGGCCGGGAGGGCCATTTCAAGAAGGATTGTCCGAGGCCAGCAACGGGAGCCAATGTAATACCCATGGGTGCACCAAGGATCAACTATCAAGGCAACCGAAACCAGCATTAGGGAAGGGCTTTCGCTCTAGTCCCCGGAGATCCCCGAAATGACGAAACCATGGTGACAGGTAGAATTTTTGTCTGTGGAATTTCTACCTATACATTATTTGACCCAGGTTCTACTCACTCGTTCATTTCGAAAACCCACTCCCAGAAAATCAGTAGAAATCTTGAACCCTTAGGATTTGACTTGCTCGTATCTCAACCCATGAGCAAGGGAGTCGTATGCTCATCTGTTCTAAGGAACTGCGACGTTTCCATGAATGAAACTCATACCACGATCAACTTTATCCCCCTAGTTATATCCCATTTCAATGCGATT
>NMUG010006521.1:0-12546 GCA_002855965.1 Monotropa hypopitys | reverse complement strand
CATGATCTAAATGTCTAAGAAATGATTTTACGATTTGAATTGTATGTTTAATCAATTTAACATATTGAAGTTAAATTGAATCCGGATTTTGTTAGGAAAATTATGAATCTGATGCAAAATTCTGGGTTTGATTATGGTTATTTGAAAATTTGAGTAGTGGATGTCTATACGTGTAACTTAGTTGTTATAAATGTCTTGGAATTGATTTGGGTTTTGAATTGGTGATTAATTAATCTGACAGTTTAATTGGAATAATCTGTAGGTGGGAATGTATTTCTTGGTTTAAGGAAAAATTGTTGGAACATTTGAGATTTTGTTTCTTTTAATATTCTGGAATGAATTGTGAGTGATATATTATTTACGTATAGAACATGGATGTTTAGAGAGATGTTTGTGGAATCATCAAGTGTTTTCTGTTTTAAGAAGGATAGTAAGTGTCTGGTTATGGTGAATCAATAGGAAGAAGAAGAATAGTAAATGGAAAATAAGAATTTTCTGAAATAAATCATGAACTCGAAATGGGTGACCCATAGATTGGGTTCCAGAAATTTAGAAATAAAATTCGAAGAATTAGAATCTGGAAGTACCGGAAGTGGAATAAACTATTTTCAAAAATGTCTTGTGTAGAGTTGAACTTATGGGAAATCACTATAAATTGGGAAGTCCAGAAGCTATTGCTTCCGAAAGTAAATGAAGGTTCTTCCAGAAATGGTTTGTGAAGAGTAAAACTTCAGGAAAACCCCAGAGGAAACAGAAGTCCAGAATGCAACACTACCGGAAAAATGGTTAGATTCTTCCGAAAATGGTAAAAGTTAGTGTTCAAAACAGGGATCCAGAATAGAAGACTTCCGGAAGAGGAGAGCGTTACTTCCAAAAAAGGTGGATGTTCAGAAGGAAATTTCGGAAATAAAGGAATGCGGTTCTGGAATTAGTTAAGGGTCAGAGTTCAAACTGAGTTTCAAAAAGGATCACTTCCGGAAGTGACACCACCCACTTTCGGAAATAAAGGATTTAAACCATGTAACTTCCGAAAACAGGAAGTCTAACTTCCGAAAATGAATTAAAAGACTTCCAAAAGTGGAAATAGAGGTGATGAATAACAAGAAGATAATCAATTGAAGTGAATAACGATTGAAACAAAGTGAAGTAGTTACACTATAAATCGTTCAATTGAGTTTTGAACGTCAATATTTCTTTTAAATGGGCATTTATATGAGTTATGTTTCAAGAATTAAAACTGGCACCTCTGGAGTGCCAAAGAAGTGAAAATTTTCTTTTTTTCAAGGATTAAGGTGAATGAGTTAGATTGCTTTAATTATTTAAATTGTTGAATTGTTAATTGTTAGTTGTTTCCATTGGATATCTCTTTGTCATATAACATGAGATTAGTGTTGGAATATGTATGAAGAACATAGGAATTCATTCATACAACATATAGGTGTGGATAACCATAGGGTTATGATAGTTGTGAGGCATGGAAACATAATGTCATACACGAAAGTGATTTTCTGTAAGCTTTGCGCTTGTCAGGTGTTAATGGTACGGGTGTTGGTACCAAGGCTAAAATGTCTCATTGTAAGCTTTGAGCTTGAAGTAGCACAAAGGCATAAATTTGCCATGTTACATTTTTTTTAAGTTCCGCGTTTGTGCATTCATATACATTACATTGACATCAGACATGAATAAAATAATGAAAGTCTAAAAACAGCATAGTTATTTATTTATGCTTCTTCTATTGCATGCTATTATACCCTGTTACAGTTGTTAATGTCGTTGAATTTGAATAATTTCAGTATATCATATTCATTCCTAGAATCCGTCTTTGGATTTCAATATTTTGGCAGGAGGTATAGTCCACTACCGGCCAAGGTCTATGGGAGTCATGGACTTAGTGGAAGTTGCTTATGAGAGTAAGATGATAGTACCTTTAAAAATTAGTTATGAAAAGTTGTTAAAGAAAAATTTTATTTCCTTTTGATGAAATTCGTAGAAGTTGTATGCACACATTTTATTTTTGGCTAACTTGAAAACTTATAGATTTCTGCTGCATTGTTTAAAACATTAACTTGGTCTTGGTAAATAACCCTGTATGATTTATGGGTGATAATGGCACATTAAGCTTGATTAAGGTTAAGAATGCTGAATTAGTCATTGCCACCTCGGATGAATTCTTAATTGGATCTTGGTCCGGGAAGGGCACTTGACACTAGCACTCTAATCGTATTTTGAGGTGCATTGTATTATCGATGACGAGGTAACATAAATGTGACTATAATAAAACAATCAGGATGAATGCCAACTGTTGAGATTATTTATGTTGGTACAACGGTTCATCGTTTAGCATTAAATATGTAAAGAAGCTAATCCGAGGGATAGAGATATCCTATTCTTATAATCTCTCTACCTTACTTTAGTTAGTGCCATAGTGTTATTCATGGATAAGTATTTTTATTCGCTTCTTTTAAATTCGTTTTTTTTTCTTTGAATAAAAGAAGAGAGGGGTGGGGATTGGGTGAAGGGAAGAGCTCTGAGAGCCCTCACAAGATTTTCCAACCTCTGATGCTAAAGAACACAGCCGAAAACCAGTAGAGCTGTACCCAACCTCATCTAGGACCACCGCAGCCCCATTGGCAAACAACTGACAACTGTCTTTGCTAAATCAGACTCTTTGTTTTTTAAACCCAATTCATCACTTACACAAAACCAAAACCAGTTGTTGAAACTTCAGACCTTGACCCTTCGGATTCCCTGTGCATCACTATTGAATCTCAAACCCTCATTCCCAACTACCTAAAACCCAACTATGACACCCTGAACCCTTTTCTAACAAGTAGTTAGTCATTCAAAATTTTTTCATCCTTTTTTGCGAGCGTGCTGATAAGGTTTAGAGCACTTCCATGGGTAATTAAGTAATTTCAAATATGGAAGGATATCTGTGTCAGTTCGCTAATTTTTTTCAGAATGGGGATTGATTAGGATGTCAGCAGCTTAAGAGGCATGCTTAGTGCATATAGTGAATCTTGGAATTGGACCTTTATAAAGTTAAATCAGATTGTATAGGAGTATAGAGTTATTAGGCAAAGTGGATCGGGAATCCAGACAGAATTGAGGGAGAAACTTGGGTAAATGCAATGGGGCATCATTTATTAATTTGATACATCTGCATATTTTATTTAAGAACAGAACATCATAATCATTATATTCAGGCTCCCAATACGACGTCCTTAAGTAAAAAAGGGCGACCTAGTGCACAAAGCTACCGCATATGCGGGGTCTGGAGAAGGGTTAATGTACGCAATCTTACGTTTCCTTAAGTAATTTGTATTATATCTTTGTTTTTCAAGTTTTATTATTCCATCATGTATGGAAACTGGAAAGTCATATGGGGAGCTCCCCTTTTTTACTTCATTCTAAGCCTTTCCACCACCCAGCTTCTTTCAATGAAAGCCAAATCTCGTTACATCCTCAAGCCTGGCAAATACTTTACAAAATTTGAATATGAAACTGAAGTCAGGAAGTACTAAATTACCTTCTCTTTGTGCACTATAGTTGCCAAAGGTTCCACAATATCACCATTAATCAGAATGTCAAGCTTTGTCAATTCACTTTCATTGTACCTGGTACTCAAAAGTGATGAATAATAATCTAATTAATGAATGGTGTCTTCATTGGAAAGATCATGTATCTGTGAAACATACCAAGGAAACCAAAGAATAGCATGCTGAAAAGCAGTAGGTAGATGACAGTTTTTTCAGAGTTGGTTCAGTCAAAATTTTGAGAGAGAGAAGTTGGCTAAAAGTACAAAGGTTTTAAACTCAAAACCCTGAAGAGTTGGAAGTCCAGAAGAAGTCTCTAACCAGTAAAGTCTTGTTCCATTAGTATTGATGCACTGCCTTTTGAAATATGAGAATTGACTTTTACTGGAGAAAAAACAATGGTTGTACTCTAAAAGCCAATTAGCAAAGATATATTGTTATCTTCAAATTGTTGATCATGCTGATGCATGTAGCAAGATAATATGGGCATTAAAGTGCCTAACCAAGTTTAAGGAAGACAAAGATATAGAAAAAAAACATGGAGCAACTGTATTGTACATGAACCCAATTCCAGCTCCAACTATGTTATGCAAACTATGTCTAACAAATTATGAATTTCAACTGGACATACCCTTCAAAAGAGTATTCAATGCTCGCATAACCCTTACTTCTGGACTTCAGCTGATCAAAAAAATCCCCAACCATCTGCACACAAGTTTGCATACTTACCAAAAGAGAACAAACACACACACACACATGCGCACACCCGCACACACACGCACACACAGTAAATTAAAATGTGTGCCATAATCGGACAAGGCCACCTCTGCTAAAGGCAACATATAGATGATCGAAGCTCTATTCTCAGTAACGAATTTCAATTCTTTGAACTCTCCTCGTCGATCTTGAGCAAGCTCCATAAGTGAGCCAATGTAGTCTTTTGGAGTGAGCATCTCGATCTGTAAAATTATCCAGCGCAGATTCTATTAGTTTTTCAAGTTTTCAAAGAGAATACAATTTACCAATGCTGAATGGGAAATCATCCAAGGGATGAGCAATCACCTTCACAAAAGGCTCTTCAATTGACCTCCTTTTCCCAGCTTCAGGAAGTGAAGATGGATTTGAACACTCAACCTAGATAGACAAGACACTAAATTAAGATATAATAAACAGCATTTAAGTAAATAAAGAAAAATGTTGCAGAGAAGATGTGTAACTTAAAATGATCTAAAGAAAAATATACAGGTGATGCAGATATGCTAACAAAAATAAGGGGGCAAATCCAGAAAAGAATGTATGAATTAGAATAAACTAAAAAATATATAGAAGGGGATGCAGAGAATGCCAACTAGAATAAAGGAAAAAAGTACAAGAAAAAATATCCTGCAGCAAGCTTTACATTCACTTGATTCATGTAGCCGACCCTAATTGATTAGGACTTAAGGCTTGATTTGGTTTGGTTGTACATTGATATATCCATTACTTGGACTTAGGAGCCACTGTTAGTTTCATAATTCTAGAATTTGACGGATATAGTTTATAAAGAGTTCCACAAGTGTCTTTTCCCGGGGTGAAGCTATATTTTCCTTTTAGATGGTGTTTCCATTGGGTCAATAATATTCCAGTTAATAAAGTTGCATTAATCCTATTTATCAACAGTAGTCAAAAATGGATTTGAACTAAGTGATAGCAGTACATTGATATGTATTAAAAAAGGAAAGACCCAAAATTTGCCAAAAAGCAGGGAACACGTAAATAAAGCGAATATCGCAAGGAAGATGAAAAACTTGCAATACCTAATAAACATTATACAGGCGATGCAGAACACACCAACAAAAACAAGGGACAATTTTTTTGTGTGTGGGGTGTGGGGTGGGGTGGGGTGGGGGTTGGATAAGAATAAGTGACAAAATACAGTCATAAATAATAATGAAATTCGTGCAGATAGGTTCACATCTACCTAATCAGTTTCAAGTTTTGTTCTTTTCCGGTTACTTAATAGTGTTGCAATACAGTGGACATGTTTAGTTATGCCTAGTTTGAATTTAGAAATGGTAATTTCCCAATTCCGAATTTCACTGGATATCTTATAATATAGGTTCATGGATCCCTTTTGGATAGCTTTTATGGGTCAATAATATTCCAGTTGGTCAAGCTTTCTTCATTCTATTAATGAGTCGGTCTTAATAGTATAAAGAGATGTCAAGACTCCACAATAGCGGATGTATTCAGTCAATTCAACAAGAGTGGTGTCAAAAGGGAACACGGTTAGTGTGATTGTTACTCAACCTTGTCAAAGCAAGCCCCCTCAATCACAAGCTACTAAAACACCGTTCTCGGCTTACTCTTCGCATCAAAAATATCCGTAACTTCTGAGTCTCTCATCAAGTGTAAAATTACTCCTTCAACACCACACCCAAAATCCAGAAAGAGTTACCATGCAAGGACATCCACTACATGGTTACGTACAAACATATGATCAAGCACTTTTGAAAACCACACCATTTGAAGCTTTCAACATCAAGAAACCATAGAGCCCTTTTCTAAAAGATCATAAATAATAAAGGTGTACAAAAAGTGTCCTACATCAAACAGCATTCCATTGAACAAGAACTAAATAATTCAAAAAAGATGATTAATTTGAATTGTAAAAGATTATTCTTGCCCTTCTAGTTGCTTGGTTGACAAGAAATATTAGTGGCAAAGTAAGAGCTCAATGATATAAGCATGAACCGTCACTAGCAAGTAACTATAAACACTACAACAAACGTTAAGCAATAAATGATTCAATAGTTCTAATAAACAACAAAGGTAACTGTTACCCGCTTTCCAGCACTGTGCCGTGGTTCTAGTTACATGAATTAGTCTGTTGCCAAAATGGTGGGGAAAAGACTACCTACCCACTACCTCTCCCATCCACTTGTAACCAGGAACTTGTGAAGTGAGTATGACCTTTTTTAACCATATATAGCTTGCAGGACACAACTAAATAACCAAATTTTGACACAAGTATTCTTGTTTAAGAAACAAATATGAAATTAAAGGCTAAGAAACACATACCACAATCACAGTCACGCTTTTTTATTTTCTTCATTTTTTGGTTTTATAATTTTTCCTTCCTTGAATTCATCACTGGAAGAAACACAATCTCCTTTGGTGCAATGTTATGAGCCCCTTAGAATGCTATCAACTATCAACCTGTTAGGCCCAACGACATAGCGGTCCACCACTAAGGTTAATAATACAGCAGACAAAAATATGCCCCCCCCCGTGTTTAAAAAGTCAAACCAAGCTAGGAGGTAATATCAAACATTTTCAAACATAAATTATCCGAACCAATGCAATCCTTCAGCTTAATTATCTTAACAAACACTAACTTGTTGCCTCTCAAAACGACTAGCAAACAAAAAACGCAAAGCAAGCGACATCAGCTTGAACATGCATTGAAATTTTTTATAGAAAACTCGTCAAACATATGTTTTTACCTCTAACCAATACGTCTTGTCCACAATGAAACAAACTTTAGAAAATAATGAAAGAGAATAATAAAATTGTATTGTATTGAATTGATTATGAATGTACAATTGCATTCCTAATTTATACACAAACAAGACATCCTATTATGGAAATACAATCAATCTACAATTAATTACAATCAATAAAATAAAGAAAGAAAATAACTATGGTCAACATGACCTAAAATAGAATTAGAGCAAATCCCTAAATTATCTTAATTCCAACACTCCCCCTCAAGTTGGGGCGAAGATATTGACGAGACCCAACTTGCCAAGAGATGATTGAAGAAGTGTAGGACCAATAGACTTGGTAAACATATCAGCGGTTTGATCAGAAGAACGAACAAAACTTGGAGTAGTAACACCAGATCGAACTTTTTCCCGAATAAAATGAATATCAACCTCCACATGTTTAGTCCTTTCATGAAGGACCGAATCAGAAGATAACATAATAGCAGACTTGTTATCACAAAAAAAGGTGGACGAGTCTGCTACAGGGAAACCCAACTCATTCAGAAGGGATCGAAACCAAAGCATCTCACATGTGCCCTGAGCCATGGAACGATATTCCGCTTTAGCAGAAGAACGCGAGACAACAGCTTGCTTCTTACTCTTTCACGATATAAGATGACTGCCACAGAAGGTACAAAAACTAGAGGTAGAGCGCCTATCATCCTTAGAGCCTGCATAATCAGCATCTGTAAAGCATGAGAGACCGGACTGTACTCCAGCTGTAAAGAAAAGCCCAAGACCAGGACAAGTCTTGAGGTATCGAAGGATATGGCAGACAGCATCCAAGTGAGACGTATGAGGTGAATGCATAAATTGGCTCACAACACTGACGGCAAAAGTAAGATCCGGTCTTGTGTTCGTTAAATAGATAAGACGACCCACAAGACGTTGATACACCAAAGGGTCTGGTAATAACTCTCCCAGTTCTGCAGTTAACTTAAGGTTTGGGTCCATAGGGGAAGAAACCGGTCTACACCCAAGCATACATGTGTCTTGAAGAAGATCTAGAGAGTACTTTCTCTAGGATAACGAGATACCATGGCGAGACCTAGCAACCTCAATACCAAGAAAATAACGAAGAGAGCCCAAATCCTTAACATCAAATGACGTACCCAAGTCATGTTTCACTTGAGTGATTCCAGATGCATCATCTCCAGTGATAATAATATCATCAACATAGACAGAGATAATAATACACCTCCCATGAAACTGGCGACGAATAAAACATGTGTGATCTGAATGACACTGTATAAATCCCATACTGAGAATCATATCGCTGAACCGACTAAACCATGCACGAGGAGACTGCTTCAGGCCATAGAGAGACTTTCGAAGACGACAAAATTTTCCAGAACACTCCCCCTAAGGCCGGAATCCCGGTGGAGGATCCATATAAATCGTCTCAGTCAAGTCTCCATTCAAAAAAGCATTTTTCATATCAAGCTGATGAAGAGGCCAATCAAAAGAAGCAGCTAATAAGATAAGAAGACGAACAGTAGTCAACTTAGCCACCGGAGCAAAGGTGGCCCAAAAAAATTTACCAGGGACCTGAGTAAATCCCTTGGCAACCAAATGTGCCTTATATCGATCAATAGATCCATCTGTCAAGTATTTCAGACTGAACACCCATTTACAACCAATTGTGCGTGTACCAGCAGGTAGATCAACAAGTTCCCAAGTCTGATTTTGCTGAAGGGCATCCATTTTCGCTTTCATAGCATTCACCCACTGTGGATTCTAAAGAGCCTCGTGAACAGATCGAGGAATAGAGACAGAGTCAATTTTACCGAGATAAGTCTGATAAGAATCTGAAAGGCCCTGATGTGAAATATACTTGGAGATGGGATTAGTACTTTCAGCCAAAAGATAACGAGCGGGGGGGCGACGAACACGGGCAGGATATCGGGGGGAAGCAATATCAGGGGAAACAACAGAAGGTAAGGGAGAAGGAGAGATACCTGAATCCGGAGAAGACGTTGGCAGGGGGTCAGTGGAGCGAGGACGGCGGGAATAAACCTGCAATGGATCATGAAGGATAACACGGGGCAATGAATCACCAATGAAATCAAGAATAGGAATGAGCCTAGGTAGTGTAGAATCCAGAGTCACAACCTGCTCCATTAGTGTTCGTCCTGCAGAGGGAGAAGAACCTGAAAAGAAAGGAACAGTTTCCAGAAAAGTAACATCCAAAGTGTGATGTATGTGACGAGTAACAGGATCATAATAACGATACCCCTTTGACATGGAGGAATATCTCAAAAAGACCCAACGAATAGCTTTGTCATCAAGTTTAGTGCGAGTAGGACTCTTATTTTGCACAAAACAAGTGCATCCAAAGACTCGAGGCAATAATGGAAAGAGAGTAGCATCGGGTTTAAGAATATGAAGTGGTGTTTTTCCTTGAAGGACACGGCTGGGAGTACGATTAATAAGATATGTGGCAGTGAGAACAGCCATATGCCAGAAATATTTCGGGACATTCATTCCTTGCAAGAGACATCTAACAACAGACATGATTTGACAGTTTTTACGTTCTGAAACACCATTTTGTTCAGGTGTATAGGGACATGTAAGCTGTTGGAGAATTCCATCTTGATTAAGAACAGACCGAAATTCATCAGTGATATACTCCCGACCATTATCAGACTGAATATTACGCACCACAGTATGATATTGAGTTTTAATCATTTGTAGAAAATTTCTAAAGTGAGTAAAAACTTCAGATTTTTTCTTCATAAGATATACCCAAGTGCAACGGGTGTAATCATCAATAAAGGTGACATAATAACGATGGTGAGACAAGGCAGTGATAGGCGAAGGATCCCAGACGTCAGAATAAATAAGGTCAAAGGCACTAGGTGCACGGTGCATACGAGGGATATAAGTGGTGCGAGTATGTTTTGACAATTCACAAGTGACACATTTAAAATCCTTGCAAGCTTTATTCAAAGATGAAAATAACTGACATAAATACTGGAAGTTTGCATGTCCTAAACGAGAATGCCATAAATCTAATGTTTGAGGAGAGAAAGTGGAGGAATTATCAACTGGTAAAACAGAAGCTTGCAGACTGGATGATGATATTTTGGTAGAAGGAGGATCGCCAAAGTAGTAGAGACCATCATGCTCATAACTCCTGTCAAAAATCTTCTTCGAAGTCGGGTCCTGTAAGAAACAACGATTGGGCAAAAAGACAACAGCACAATTCAGGTTTTTTGCAAGACGGCTCACAGAAAGAAGATTATAGGCAAAATTAGGGACATAATATACAGAGGAAAGGATGATGTCCGAGGATAAGCAGGCATTACCCTGACTATGGATGGGAATGGAGGACCCATCAGCGATACAAACAGACTGATCAATGGAGGTAACTGGAGAAGTAAAAGTAGATAACTCACCAGTCATGTGATTATTAGTTCCAGAATCCAGAATCCAAGTGGGATGAACTGACTTAACGTGAAGATCGGTAGGAATACCTGTAGCAAGAGTATCCATGGGGCCAGAAGACAAGGATGCTTCCTTTCTAAGCAATGAACTACGGTGGTGACTGTCGATCATAGAGAAACAGACCAGATCTGAAGTTAATGGAAAGACTTTTCGGCTGATTGGCAATGACTTGGAGAGCGAGAGATCCCTCCGGTCAGATTGAGAGTCGCCAGACGGAGGCGGCAAATCTGGATGACGGCGCAGATCTGATGCACACGGAAGCCGAGGGAGATGGCGCCTGGGTTGAGTGGAGGCGGACGGAGATGGCTGATCTGATGGAGAGGATGCCGGCAATGGACCTTATCTGGACAGAGGCGTCACAGAAGTCAACGGGAAGAACAAATCTGGACTATGATGGCAGATTTGGGCGATGGTTGGCAAGATAGGGGCTGTCGCTGGTGAAGGACGACGGGAACAGTGGAGGCAGAGATGACTCCTCCGGAGATGGACAAAGGTTGCGGCGGCCAGAGGTGGCGGCGGCAGACAAAGGCGACGGTGGTTGGCGGAGGCCAGAAGAGGGCACAGAGGGGCTGCGCAAGCAACGGCGGTGGTAGACGGGAAGAGAGCTGTGAAGGCAGCGGCGGCAGCAAATAAGGCTGACGGGAGGGGCTGCGCAAGCAACGATGGCAGCAAAGAAGGCTGACGGGAGGGGCTGCACAAGCAGCGATGGCAGCAAAGAAGGCTGACGGGAGGGGCTGCGCAAGCAGCGATGGCAGCACAGAGGACTGGCGGAGGGGGGCTGCACAAGCAGCGGTGGCAGAAACAGCTGCGATGTGGCTCAGGTGAGAGCCAGACGACAGACGCAAGTTGATGCTGCTGGTGTTTGGAGGCTGGCACAGGCGGTGAAGTGGCTGGCGGTGATAGAGGCAGCAGTGGTGTGGCTGGCGGTAGGCTTTGATACCATAATGAAAGAGAATAATAAAATTGTATTGTATTCAATGGATTACAAATGTACAATTGGAGTCCTAATTTATACACAAACAAGACACCCTATTATGGAAATACAATCAATCTACAATCAATTACAATCAATAAAATAAAATAAAAAGAAAATAACTATGGTCAACATGACCTAAAATAGAATTAGAGCAAATCCCTAAATTATCTCTTAATTCCAACAGAAAATAAGAATGCCATTGAAATAATTTTAGAGATGTGTTAAGCTTTAGTTTCACATTGGGAGGTCCAGTGTTCAATACTAATCATATTATCCCCAAAACCGGAAAAACTCCTAGTATACTACTATTGTATTACTTTTTTGTGTAAGAGCAAATAGGCAGCGCCCAACAAAAGTTTGAACTTCGGCACTGTTAAAACATATACCTCAAAACCAATTAACAATGAGTGGAGAGGCTGCTCAGGCTCATATACAAGTTTTAGAGGTAATAATTAATTAATGTGTGACAAACTCTAATACTCCCTTGCATGTGCTACCTCTTACCCGCATGTCACGTAGAGAGGTAAACATAAAACACGAATCATAATGAAATAAAGTGTACTTAAAGCACAAACAAAAGGGAAATCAACCAAGAGAGTTATACAAAAGCCTCTGAAACCCTATCTCTCATACTGTGTTAAAACATCTAACTCAAAACCAATTGGAAATCAGTGGAGATGTCGCACATGCTCATATAATAGTTTTTGAGGTAATAATTCATCAATGTGGGACAAACTCTACCATAAACATTGATTTTTAGAAGGTCATCAATGATAATAAACCTAAGAGAGAGCATTGAAATGTTCTCGTCTTCATTCTTTTAAGAGGAAAGAAGGTTTGAAAAAATGGGGACACGGACACGGCGGGGGACACGCCACGTGTATATTTTTTTATTTATTTATAATATATATATATTAAAAAATTAAAAAAATCAAATGAAAGAAGACATCCATAGTCTCAAACATAAGTTATTACACAAGTTCTTGAAACAACATAAGTGGTCAGAACTCCAAAAGGATAGCCAAAATGAAGCCGTCCAAAACCTCTAAAATCCTTAATT
>NMUG010006520.1:0-12545 GCA_002855965.1 Monotropa hypopitys | reverse complement strand
GAAAACCTCGACCTCTTGGGACTAGTCCCCCAAGAACCTGAGGTGTAACGAAAGGGATTCATTTGGTGCTTTAATTAGATTGATATTTGAACTTGTGATATTCATCACACTTCGAATAGTTAAGTCTTCCGCACTAATTTGCCTAAAATTGTCTTAACTTGGAAAGAAATTTTTATTTGGGTATTTTAGTTAATAAACCAATTCACCCCCCCCCCTCTTGGTTGTCCATTGCATCGAGTACATAGGGACCAACAGGTGGCATGGGTAGATTAGAGGTATGGAGGTCCTTAGAATTGATTTGGTGAGGTTTGATATGGTTTTGGTGGTTGAGATGTGTTGGGAATAGTCTAGTTTGGTGTTCTTCTAGAAAGGGGTTATGGATTTCTGGAAATTGGATTGTGTTGAAGAAGTGTGGCTTGGAGAGGTTAGTTGAGCTCCTTATAGTTGGTGGTGTTATTTTCTTCTGGTAGTAGGTGATGCAATTGAGGAAATTGGTTGTGGGTGTTGCCCTTTGGTTTTCCGGAAATTCTTAAAGAAGGGGTGAGGGATGACTGTGGTTTTTTGGGAGAAGGTATGGGATTTGCGTGAGAAGAAGAGTAAGAAGGAAGGAGGAGACAAGAGGGATTGGTTTTCAGGAAATTGGTCCACCACTTTCCGGAAATGTGTATGTATTGGCTGGGATGGTTTGAGGCTTAGCATTCTATATGTGGTAAGTGGACACATATTAAAATGTGTCATGAGATCAGTGTTGTGTTTGCTCTTGATTTTCCAAAAACATGAGGATGGATTTTCGGTAAATCATTCCCAATCGTATTTCAACATGTAGTTACCCCCATCTCTCCTCTCATATCGAAATATGCCCAGAAATGGCCTGCCTTGTTTCACATTTCAATATGTGATTGAACACATATCAAAATGTGAAGGTTCTATTCAAATTGGATGATAGGCCAATATCGATTGCATATCAATATGTGAACATTTGTTCACATCGATATGTGATGCTATCACATGTCGAAATGTTACATCCTTTTGCATTTGCTGTGATGGACCAGTGGGATCACATATTGAAATATGTTCTGTTCACATATCGATATGTGATTAGTGTTGTTCCTCGTGTGGATTGATCAGTGGTGTCACATATTAATACGTGCCTAGAACACATATCGATATGTGAACCCTTTCAGGCTGTTTTAACAGCTTAATTAAGGGTAATGTTGTCTTTTCCTGTGAAGTATATATAGGGTATATGTCATGCCTCATTCCAGAACAACATTATAAATGCCCGCACGGACACGGAAACGTGAATTACAAACTACTAAAATTGTTAGAAGAATAAACCAACAACCATATCTACTTTCATTTACCACAACTCTAATGATTATTACAACATTCAACACTTTTGTTTATCAAACTTAAACAGGTACCACAACCTTTTTCCTATCTTTACTTACCATATTTGAAACCTACAACTGATATTACAACAAGCACACACACATACATGACAATGACAATATATACAAGAGTGCATAATTACCCTAAACTTCCACTATAACTCCACCAAGTAAGTCTCCACCTCCCGACTCGTAGTGGACCAACTCAATCTATCCAAAATCTGGATTTTCAATACATATAAAAGACAAAGAAAAACCACGAGTTTGTTAGTTATGATAAACTTCAAATAAACAGAGATTAACAGAGTACAACTTATAAATAATAACATCCAATGTCAAACCACAAAGAATATCCAACCAGTAACGTGGATTATGTGAAGAATATCTACTAATGACAACAATGGAAATTAACCATGCTTTCTACACAACTTGTCTTTTAAATGACTTATCTTTATATCTTTCTACAATGTCACGCCTCGTCCACGATGACTGTAAAACCAATCATCCAGGGACGGACGTGTGGCAAGCAATGCTCTCTAATCCAACAACTGAAAACAAACAAGTTTCTGAACTGGAACAAAACTACCAAACTGATATAAATAATGAAACTCTAATAATAAAAAACAAAAGCTCCAACTCAAACTCAAAAACTGACTTAACTCACTCTAAAATATAAATCTCAACTCAACAAATGGGCTAAAAATATCAGCCCAAACTCTCACTGCTGAAATAGGATACAAACAAACTCTCTCTGAAGTAACAAAGCTAAATGTGGTGGTCGGATCTAGGCTTTGAGGGATCAGACTCGTCATTATGCGTTAGATTCATCCTTGGGCCCTGAGGGACCTCTGGCACCCCGGCCCGTCGGAATTACGAACCTTCAGCGAGAACCATTCGGCAAAACATCACACACATCCCCAAAAGAACCAACCTGGGGCTTGTCGGTCGAACAGACGCTGACCTCTGAATCCCACGCCAATCGGTAGAGCATCAGTATTATCCTCGTGGAAAGGATACGACTCCCCGCCGACCCGCTCTCTAGCGGAGGGTCCATCCTCCAGCACTGCTCCAACACGCGGTGCCTCAAACGCCTGCCCATGGGTCCCTCGTCTGTACGATCAACCCGGCCCGCCAATTGCACCGGCCCATTTGGCTCACCACATACACCACTCGAGCCCAGAGTCGCACGAGGGAGCCCACGACGTGCGGTTCATGCACCAATCTTGAGCCCCAAGCCAACCTTTCCCTATAAATACCCCCTAAGGTGTATTGTTCATGGGATCTAATCCCCGACAGCTACCGTCTGGCCTCAACTCGCTTCTTTCTGTCTTTTACGCCAAAGAAAGAGACTAACTTAAGCATCGGAGGCCCCGTTGGTCACGACCGACCGGCGATCAATAACCCTTGTCTTACAAGAGCCAAACAGGAGGATCCAATTTTGTCTTTACAGGGACCAACGCCAGCGTCCGGACCAGTGGCCGACGACCATCAACTGGAGGATCAGCCATCGGAGGAGTCCCAATAGATACTAGCCACCGCAATTGGCATTCATAGTGGGACTGCAAATCCCATCCTTGGTGGTAACCTAACTTCTGTCCCTGACTTGAGACTCCTCCAAACCTCCCTCCATGGAAGACATGAATACCACACCGACGAACCAAAATGCCACTCTTCCCGTCCTTCTCCCTCAGCCACAGTAGCACGTCTCCTTGGGGCTCTTTACCTCTCCCTCCGGACTGACGCCAGAGCTCGGTTCGGCCTATGCAGCGGCTATGGACCGGATGCTCAAAGAGAAGGACGCAGAGATTTCCTACCTGAAAGACCAGGTCGCCAAAGTTGTCGGCGCTACAGATTTAGCCTCACTGTCTTCAGAATGGAGGCTCAATAGACATCGGTCGAAAGAAGACCGAGAGCGCAAGGGAAAAAGGGTGACCGGGAGCCAGCACTATTGAGTGGCCAGGCAGGAGGAAGATGATGGGCGGCGCCCCAGACGTCGCGAATCCCCCTCCAGTGGACGATCCTTAAGGATATCACCCGTCCCACTATACATGTATGAACGGGGGAATTCGTTGAGGTCTGCCTGCGTGACCTCCATAACCTATTGCTGGTGCTGGAGGAGACTGGTCGCCCATTGGAGAAGCCCCACCACCATCACAGGGAGGAGGAGAGGCATCGCCATCGCTCTCCGGCTTCAGACGACGACCAAAGGGAGCATCGGAGCCACCGGAGAGACCACCATGCCGACCGTCCCGTTGGGCAGGCCTATAATGTTGTGGATGCTCGTCTAGAGCAGCTTAGTCTCTCCCCATTCTCTTGGACTATCAATTCGTCCACCCTCCCTTCTGGAACCAGTCTGCCGAAGTTGCCAAGGTATGATCTGAAGACTGATGCTTACACCCACCTCATCTAGTACTGACAGATCATGGCGCTCTACTCCTTGAGTGATGTCGTTCTGTGCAAGGTATTCCCAACGAGCCTTGGCACCCAGGGCTCACTCTGGTTCAACAAGCTTCCACCCTAGTCCATCCAGAACTTCAGGGATTTGGAGTGGGCCTTCTTAGCTCGCTTCGTCACCAGCGCCAAGGCGACGAAAGGGGTTGATTCCCTAATCAGTCTCAGAAAGCGTCCGAAGGAGACGCTCCAGCAATATGCTGACCGCTATTGGGAGCTCTATAATGACATCCAGGACTGCGACCAGGGGATTGCCACCTCCTCCTTCAAGATGGACTTAGAGTCTAAGAGTTCCATGCTCCGGGAGATTATGATCCATCTTGCGGAGAACATGGATGACCTCGTGCCAATGATAGATAAATTTTGCCATCTGGACGATCTCCTGACCGAGCGTGCCTCTGTACAGTCCCCTCAAGCCAAGATTGCCCCCACCCAGCACAACTGGAGACAGGTTAATATTGTAAAGATAGGAGAGATAAAGGCTCCGAAGCCGGAGGATTATATGGTAGAGACAACTATCTTTATGGAGCCAATTTACATTGTCCTCCGGCTGATCAGGGACGAGCCCTTCTTCAAAGAGCCGGATCATAAGATCGGGGGAAGGCATCCCAACGACAAGGCCTATTGCTCCTACCATAGGGAGAAAGGGCACTACACAACAACCTGCCTCCCCTTCAAAGCATACATGGAGCATCTAGTCCGACAGGGCCATCTTGATAGATGGATAGACCGACGCAGGACTCCGGCAACCAGACCCAACACTGTTCAGGCGATTCAGGCTGATGACAACGTCCCCGTTATCCCCTAACCTACTCCGTACTCCGATATCTTTTTGCCAAGACGGTCGACTGGTTTGTTCGAACCCAACTTTTGTTACTCCTCCCCTTCGAAAAACAATGAAATATATCTTTGCATATTTCTGCCTGCCTTGTGTCTTTCATTTCTATCTCAGGTGTTCACATCGTGGCTCTGGAAGGCTTCGGCTTTGACTATAACCTACCGTCCACCCCATGGCTCTAGATTATGATGTCCATCCATCCCTATGGCTCCGACAGGCACAACTTCGGCATGACTATAACCTTCCGTCCATCCCATGACTTCGGATTATGATGTCCGTCCATCCTGTGGCTCTGGCAGGTACGACTTCGGCTTTGACTATAACCTGCCATCCATCCCATGGCTCCGTACTATGATGTCCGTCCATCATGTGGCTACGGCAGGCGCGGCTTCGGCTTTGACTATAACCTGTCGTCCACCCCATGGCTCTGGATTATGATGTCCATCCATCTCTATAGCTCCGGCAGGCGCAACTTCGGCTTTGACTATAACATGTCGTCCATCCCATGGCTAAGGATTATGATGTCCGTCCATCCTATGGATCCGGAAGGCACGACTTCAGCTTTGACTATAACCTGATGTCCACCCCATGGATCTAGATTGTGATGTCCATTCATCCCTATGGCTCTGGCAGGCACAACTTCGGCTTTGACTATAACTTGCCGTCCAGCCCATGGCTCCGGATTATGATGTCTGCCCATCCTGTGGCTCCGGCAGGCACGGCTTCGGGTTTGACTATAACCTGTCGTCCACCACATGGCTCTGGATTATGATGTCCATCTATCACTATGGCTCCGGCAGGCGCAGCTTCGAATTTGACTATAACCTACCGTCCATCCCATGGCTCCGAATTATGATGTCTGTACATCCTGTGGCTCCGGCAAGTGCGACTTTAGCTTTGATTATAACCTACCGACCACCCTATGGCTCAAGACCGACCGACTGGCTTGGCCGCATCGCTGCACTCAAGACCGACTAGCTTGGCCGGGTCGCTGCAATAAATATCGAGGCTCCGGCAGGCGTAGCTTCGGGCTAGTCATAATATGCCGACCACCTTGGGGGTCTCTTTTATATGTCCGGCATCAATCCGGACCTCTCCCCTCAATATGGGGTTCTCTTTTATATGTCCGACATCAATCCAGACCTCTCCCCTCATTATGGGGCTATCTTTTATATGTCTGGCATCAATCCGGACCTCTCCCCTCATTATGGGGCTATCTTTTATATGGCCGACATCAATCCGGACCTCTCCCCTCATTGTGGGGCTATCTTTTATACGTCCGGCGTCAATCCGTACATCTTCCCCTCATTATGGGGTCATCTTTTATATGACCGGGCAACCTCCGGATCGTTACTACTCACGGAGCCATCGCTGTACAAATGAACTCCTCATATTTTATCCCTCCGGGATTCTATCAAGGGATCCATCTTTATCTGACTAAAACTCCGGAACCACTGGTCAACAAAAGAGGTAAACTTTGAAAAAACGAATTAGGATATTTACATTAACAAGTTGTATGTTATAGACGACTAAAAGCATTAGAGCAAAGGCTAAGGATGCTCCGGCACATCGACAATGGGCTCCATTTCCGGAAGCTCCAGGGGTGGAGCCTCACGCTCCGGCACACTTATATTGGTCCGGAAGGATGAATCTGTAGGTAGCCCTGCGACGTCAAGTGTCATCCCCCATGCTTCCCTAAATGCTAAATTATACCCTAACCTGAAGCCGACCTCATGAACCTCGGGGCATAATTCATGTACCTGCCGACGATACTCTTCTTCAGTGTCTTTCACCCCCTCAGCATATGCTTTAACGTCCGCCTCAGTCACAGCCTTCTTCAGCCTCTCTTCGCTGCCTTCTTCGGCCTACCGGACACAGCTCGAGGCTCCATCAAGCATTTCTCTTAGCCGAGCCTGCTCCACCGTCACCTCCTGAATCTGTCGGAGGAGTCCTTCTGGGCCTCCACTGCTCCGAAACTAGCCTCCAGCTGATGAGCTCGGCGGTTCCGGATGTTTGCCTGCCGGAGCACCAACTGAGTGCTTTTGTACAGACCGGCAAGGCTTTGCCAAGCCTACAGTATCACAACAACCATCAAGAAAAGAATCACTAACGAGAGACCAACCAAGAAAGAGCGACTGGTACCTTTATAAGACATGTCCCGGCATGGTCATAGATCTCCTCAATTTCGGACGGTATGGCTCTCATGTCGGCCGGTAGCTGCAGCGCCCGGAGAAGGGGGTGCGCAACCCTCGGATCAGCATTCACACTATTTGTTGTCAGAACAGGCGCACCGGAATACTTTCAAAAGCCGGGAGGCCAAGGCTGGAAAGGGATCGGTTCAGTCGGAGGTCGAGGGACATTTTGCGTGGCATTGTATCTCACATCCTCCGAAACCTCTTCATAGTCAATGGGCTCTTCCTTAACCTAAAGTAATTCCGGCAGATCCGTCGGAGGAATATTCGGCGGCCTAGCGGCAGCTACGTCTGCCGGAGAAGCTTCTTGAGGTTTTTGTTGTATTACCTTTGCGTCGTCCGCTCCCCCACCAGGTCCTTCTCTATTCTCCGAAGGCCCCTCCTGAAAATATTCGAAGATGGTCATTCTCCTCCGAACAGGGGCTCGCATGTCAGGCTCTGCCCTTGCCTTCCTTTTTCCCCTCGTCTTCTAATCCTCTAAAAAACTCTAGTACGTCAGTTCACACCCCAAAAGAGTGGGGGCGTCCCTAGCACCACACCTCAGTAGAGCCTCGATCCGGGCGGTCGATGCAATCCCTCTCATATACTTGGAAATTGCCGACACATCTGCACAAAGAAGGTAGGGTTAGATAGAGCCAAGCTTGAATAATATCTGAAATATGATTGGACGAACTCTCACCTGGGTTTCTTCGTTTGGTTGGCACAGGATGCCGACGCTCTTCGTCCGGATCAAAATTTTAATCGCCAAAAAGCTGAAGATATAAGCTCGCCCATCTTTCCGAGTCTGGAAACTTCGTGAAGACATCCTCGTATAGCTTTAGGGAAGTGAAAAAGTATCTACCGGATGCCCGGTTACGGGAAAGATAAAATCATCCCATCAAGTCCAGCACGGAAAAACCATCCCTTCTATTTCACATAATGTCTGGATGCAGTCTATGATCCGGTAGCCATTCACCGACAACTGATTGGGCGCAAGCCTGAATGAGAACATGAATTCCCGACGAAAGGGGGGAATGGGATTCTTAATCCCCCTTCGGTTATAGCCATCAAAGGGACCGTCATATGCTTTGCTGAAAAAGCAACCTCGGATCCAACTTCTACGTAAGTCATCGAAGCTGGGATCTCGTACTGGCGGGAGAATTTTTCAAATTCAGACCCCCCCCTCCGCGCGAAAATAATCCAGATAGGGGAAGGGCCGATCTCCCCCCGACGCCCTAATTGTACCTCCTAAGGCCCTGTTCGGTTGGCCCCCTAGAACTACGTAAGTAGGTTCATTATCATTGAAAAGTCCCTGACGATATTGGTTCGGCCACCATCTTGGGGCTGCCTTGAGGTGGAAGCCCCCAGTGCAGAGAATCCAGTTGGAGAAGACATTTTTGAGCTAACATCAGGGGTTAACTCCTCCGGGGTCAACCAAAACTGCGAATCCGAGTCAGAGCCCAACGAAGAAGAAAGGAGGCTAATCACCTGATCCATGCTAATTGGAGGAGCACAGTTGCCGAAGGGTAAGGAGCTCTCTAGAGGATCTCTTTGCATGAAGTAAGTTCCGAGCGTCCTACCACCAAAGCCTATTTATAGGCCCCACTCAGGTACGAAGCATAACTGTCAGTATTAATTTTTGTTTTAAAAATACCGAGGCACACTGTTTGACCGGCGAATCGGGGAATGACACGTGGCGAACCACTGACGTCCGTATTTAATTATTGCCCTGTCCCATCAGGTGGCATCAGTATAAACCCAGACAAGACCGTTCCCCCGAAGAAAAGCGTGCTGCATTCCAAAATCAATCTTTTCCAACAAAATTGGGAAAGATTGAGGGGCTATTGTGGTGGCTGGATCTAGGCTTTGAGGGATCGGACTCGTCACTATGCGTCAAATTCATCCTTGAGCCCTAAGGGGCCTCCGGCACCCTGACCCGTCAAAATTATGGACCTTCGGCGAGAACCATTCAGCAAAACATCACACACATCCCCAAAAGAAGCAACCTGGGGCTTTTCGGTCGAACAGACGCTAACCTTCGTCTCCCATGCCAATCGGTAGAGCATCGGTATTATCCTCGTAGAAAGGATACGACTCCTTACCGACCGGCTCTCTAGCGGAGGGTCCATCATCCGGCAATGCTCCAGTACGGGCCACCTCAAACGTCTGCCCATGGGTCCCTCGTCCGTATGACCAACCCAGCCCGCCAATTACACCGGCCCAGAGTCGCACGAGGGAGCCCACGACGCACGGTCCATATGCCAATCTTGAGCCCCAAGTCAACATTTCCATATAAATATCTTCTAAGGGGTACTGTTCATGGGATCTGATCCCCGACAGCTACTGTCTGGCCTCAACTCGCTTCTTTCTGTCTTTTCCACCAAAGAAAGAGACTAACTTAAGCATCGGAGGCCCCGTTGGTCATTACCGACCGGCGGGCACTAACTTTTCTTTTACAAGAGCCAAGTAAGAGGATCCAGTTTTCTCTTTGTAGGTACCAACGCCAGCGGCCGGACCAGCGGCCGACGACCATCAACCGGAGGACTAGCCGTCGGAGGAGTCCCAGCAGATTACTAGCCACCACACGAAATAATGCCCAAAACTAAAATAAAAACCCACTCTGATACAAATGAGATAAAACTCTAAAAATACAAAGAAATACCTGAAACAGGACTACTGGAAAACTCCTCATACACACTACTCCTGCTCAACTGATGTAGCGTGAGTTGATTCACGTTGTAGCCTCGATCTTGCACAACAGAAATAAGAACAAATTGGGGAACGATAAATAGGATGCTTCCGTTGATTCCGAAGAATACCGGTGTAATCCTCTTCTCGAGTCTGTTGATTGGCGAGCCAAAACCAGAATCAAGGCTCGCTGATCTATTGATTCCGAAGAATACTAGACAATGGCTTCAAACACAGTTATTGATTTCTAGAAGGAATTCCGAGAGGGAATGGGGGGTTGAACGAGGTGTCTCTTACAGATGCATGACGATTATGAACCCTAAAGGGGAAAGAAAACCCTAAGTACAAATATGGGCCACCGACAGGATTAGACCCAAAAAGGATAAAACAAAAACCCTAAACACATTGGATAACTAAAAGAAATAAGAAAAGACAAATATATACTTATTGTGGGACCAGAAAAAGAGATAGGAACAAGCTCCCAGTTTGCGGAACAAGTTCCCACGTGCATGAGCCCACGGTCTTATCCTTTGCCGCATAGAGAGAGGGAGACGAGCTTACCGAGCTAAGCACTTTCAGTCCTACCGAGCTGGAGGTTGGTGCTTGGGAATAGAGCCTTTCTCTCCACCATCTGGTCGGAAGTGGTCTTCTAGTATCGAGTACGGTCACGAGCTGGCCTGATGGAGTAGACCTATGCCCGAGCTGGGAATTGAATAGATGAGCTACGACTCTGGCAGTTCGGACGAGCAGTGGGAGTGTGGGGACTCTGTCGTTGACTTCTCCGAGGACTAAAAAGGGTTTGCTGGCGCCACTGGGAGCCCAGATCTGACTTGGCGCATGCAGAGGTTATGGCGTATAGAATCTGCTTGGATGTTGTGCTGAGAAATGACTCGTGGGCTGAGCTGAGGGCGGGAGCTTGGAGTTCGTGTTCTTCCTCCTCTGAGGATGGCATGTTCGATACCACCAGATCCCCTCCCTGATGTCAGCTGTGATTAGAACACAACAAGGGGAGTTGTGCGCATTCTGAAGTGCCATCTTCCAGTGCGGGAAGGGACAGATGGAGTTGTTGTCTAGCGCGGCAGACTTCCCGTGCAGAGCAGCTGGGCAGCCTGCATCATGACCTACTAGACTGGTGGACTCTAAACTGATCCCAACTCAGGAACACCTGTATAAAGGAAAGGGGAGGGTCAGCTAGGGAAATCTAGTTAATACTTATAAGGAAACATAAAGAAAATGAGCTAAAATAGCTATGGATCACTGTTTCTCAAATCACACACCCTCTTTTGAAATACTCTTTTCTCTTTTAAAACACTTCTTTTTCAAATCCTTTTTCTCTTTTCAAAATCCCTTTCAAAACTCTTGTTATTTCAGAAATCCCATTTTACTCAACACAAAACCATTACATTCCTTTTCTCTTCTCCATTTCAAAATCTCTTTTGATTTTCTCTTTCAAATCTTTTTGATAACTCTTTCTGAAATCACGTTGAATAATCTCAATACAGACATCCTCTACGGGGTATACAATATCATAGAATCAAATAGGATCCAACTCAATCTCATCTCAAAGCCACAATAGCCCAGGGTCATTAATATCGTTGACCACCGTTTATGACATATCTGTAACTAGGGCTGTTCACGGTTCGGATTTTTCCGGGTTCGGTTCGGGTTACACCCGACCGGATAAGCATCGGGTTTTGGAAGTAGACACCCGAAACCGAATGGAAGCATTTACTAGTTTTTCGGGTTCTCGGGTTCACGGGTTCACGGGTTGGTCGGATTGGTCGGGTTGTCCGAGTGGTCGGGTTTGGTTGCTTCATTGGGCTGGTGCTAGAGACGGGTTCACGGGTTCTTCGGTCGGCCAGGTCGAGTTTGGTCGTAAACATACATCCGAACCCGCTCGAGAAATTACGCGGATGGTCCAAAACAGGTCCGGATCCGATCATCCATTAAGAAAACGTTCGGTCGGGTTTGGGTTTTTTGGGTCGGTTCGGTCGGGTTTGGTCGGGTTTGGTTTTTTTTTTTTGCACAGCCCTATCTGTAAGCTTGGGGACACCATCGGATAGGCACAAGAAATGATGTAGGGGATGCTTGTCGCGCATCCCAGCGATAGAGAACAATTACATAACTCTCCACACAAGGCCCAGAGTAGGCACAAAACTAATCCACACAAAACCCGGAAGCAGGCACTCCCTCCACATCAACCCCGAGGTGAGTTTCAAGGCTATTAAGGCATGATCTGAATCTTATATTTTAATTATGAATACTCTTTCTATTTATTTATATTTCTCAAAATCTCTTTCCAAAACTCATTTTAAAATCTTTATCTCAAAACTCATCTCGTTTCCCAAAAAACTAGTGATCTTAGTTTTTCACACATTTTGCAAACATTTAAAGATCACACATTTGATACAAAATAAAAATAGAGTAAGCTACTCTAATTTTTGCAGTTCTATAAGCACTTACCTAACCGAAGAAAATCCCCTAAAGAGCATGCTTGTCCTTGCACGGTGCCTCGGATGACGACCTTTCCAAACCTAGCAATAGCCAAATAAAACTATATAAAAATGCTGGTATCGCAATAATTTCTATGGATCAGAATCTCTAATTACATGTATAAATGCAATACTCATTTTTATTTATAATTCACATTTTTTCCTTTTTATTTAATTCTTTCCTCACAATTATTTAAATTTATAGAATTAATTTACCTCGATTTGTCCTCATCCTACGATCACCGCCAAGCCACTGCAACATCACCCCAAGCAACCAACCCATCCTCACGCATCCACTACATACACGACTAAGCACACACCTACAATCGCACATGCTCACCCTCGCACAACCCACACAACCCAACACACAGTCGTATAGGAACCACAACATAGCTAACAACCCACCAGAACAACCAACCAGAACAACCAACCACTATCAATACAGCTGGATACCCACCACCGGAGACCAACCCAGAAACCACAACAACACAGCCAACACAACTCAACATAATTG
>NMUG010006519.1:0-12546 GCA_002855965.1 Monotropa hypopitys | reverse complement strand
TCCCTATATATATATATATATATATATATTGAGACGATGTTTGGCACTTGTGTATGTGCTTAGGTGGCCAGTGTGGGCAAAATGAGTGTTTGTACTTATAAGGTAGCCAGTGTTTGCAGTTTCGGCCTTTTTTCCAAGAGGCTGGTGTATAGCCTAAGGTGGCCAGTGTTGGCAGGAGATCATAATGATCATCAGTTATAGCCAAATGGGCTAGCCATCGGGCAATTAGAGTTTTTGTTCCACATGTGGTGGATGTTGATGAACGATGTATTTAGTCAGGTGGGCTAGCCTTCGGGCTGGAGTAAATTAAATTATATTATTGGGTGTGTGTGTGTTCACCCTGGACTTATAACGTATATCTATTCCTTATAGGAATGTCAGTGTTTTGGAAAGGTGAATGAACATATGGGGCATTATACAAGTTATGCTTTGGCATTTGGTATAGAATTAAGGTGTATTGGTGAATAGATAATTATCATTAGTAATAATCATTCTAAGTAAAGAGAATCATGATTAATAATCATTTCCCTTAGTACACTTATAAATAGTGGTATTGCTAGAAGTACGTAACTTGAGAAATGAATATAGTTTACGTTGACGATGGCACTTTTAGTAGAATGTTCTACGTAAACCCTTAGAGGTTTATGACTAGTTGTAGAGGGCTTTTCACACCCTTCGTACGTTGACTGTTGCTTGGAAACACTTACTTGGTAGACGTTGAGTAGGATGGACAGTCCCTTGGAGTTGTCCCTCTCCTTGGGCATAGACTGGCAATAATAAGAAAGTATGATCATTTTAGTTGTCATTGAATTGAGAAATGGACTCATATATATATGAAATAAAGATGAAAGAATGTAAGACTTGGAAGAAGTATAAATAGAAATATAGAGGAATTTAGTGCTAATGTTAACTTACTTTACGCTTTTAATTCAAGTTATTTAATTATGTTAATTCATCTCTTGTTAGTGTTTAGATATCATATCTAACAAACTCTGAATTTCCTTGCTTGTGTCTTTCTTTTCTTTCTTTCTTTTGGCTTGGAAATCCAAGACTTGGAGGCTTGAGGATTGGGTCCACTACAGTCAGGCTTGGAGTAGTGTTAGTCCTTTTAGAGGGCTTGGCAGTTTTTAGCAGGTGGTTGTGCTGGCTAGTTTTGATACCTTTGTGTTGGTTATTTGTGCAGTTTGTCGGGTTATTCCAGTTACGTGTTGCTAACCTTGCCCTGCAAGGAGACGAAGAGGACGAGCTAGTGGAAAACCAGACTCAAGAATTCGAAGAGGAAGAAGTGGTGGAAGCTAATGAGGGAGTGGTTCTAGTTGTCCGAAGATTGCTATACTCTCCAAAGTTAGAAGCTGAGACTCAAAGGCACAATATCTTTTGCACTCGCTGTACAGTGGGTCAGAGAGTGTGCGAGCTGATTATTGATGGAGGGAGCACAGATAACATAGTTTCCTAAACTATGGTGGACAAGCTTCAACTAAAAACAGAAGCTCATCACAGTCCATACAAAATTGGTTGGATTAATGACGGTGGAGAAGTCAAGGTAAGTGAGCGTTGCACGGTACAACTTTCCATTGGTCATAAGTACAAGGATGAAGTGGTTTGTGACGTGGTGGACATGTCAGCTTGTCATTTTCTCCTAGGCCGACCATGGCAATTCGATGTTGGTTCTACCCATAATGGTCGTCTCAACACTTACTCTTTAATGCATCATGGGACCAAAATTACTTTGGTTCCCATGGGATGACAGAAGCCTAGAGAGACCCGCACTGCCAGCAAGACTCTATTAGTGGTGCCGGAGTTGGGAAAAGAAGAGCTAGAGGAAAGTGAAGTACACTTGATAGTTGTGAAGGGAGAAGGTCCACAACTGACCAGCGTACCAGCAGAGCTGGAGCCCATTGTTGAAGAGTTTCTCTCAACCGAGCTGCCAGATGGACTACCCCCAGCGTGGGACATACATCAGATAGACCTGATCCCAGGATCGCGTCTACCAAACCTACCACACTACCGAATGAGCCCAGCCGAGCATGCCGAGCTGCAGGCCCAGATCAGTGAACTGATCAGGAAGGGGTTCATCCAAGAAAGCATGAGTCCATGTATAGTGCCCACACTACTCACACCTAAGAAGGATAGGAGTTGGAGAATGTGTATTGATAGCCGAGCTATCAACAAGATCACCATCAAGTACTGTTTTTCCATTCCTCGACTTGAAAATATGTTGGATCAACTGGCAGGAGCTACAATTTTTTCAAAGTTGGATCTGAAGAGTGGCTACCATCAAATCAGAATCCACCCAGGAGATGAGTAGAAACAATCTTCAAGACCAAGGATGGCCTGTGCGAGTGGCTTGTTATGCCATTTGGGTTGTCTAATGCCCCAAGCACATTTATGTGGCTTATGACTCAGGTACTCCAACCTCTTATAGGATCCTGTGTCGTTGTTTACTTTGATGATATTCTAATCTATATCCAAAGTCGACAAGAACATCACCAACACCTGAGAGAGGTCTTGGTACTGTTAAGAGACAATAATCTTTATGTCAACTTGAAGAAGTGCAGTTTCTTGACCAACAGTCTGGTGTTCTTAGGCTTTGTGGTCAGCACGGAGGGATTAACTGTTGATCAAGAGAAAGTCCGAGATATTCAAGAATGGCCTACACCCACATCCACACACGACGTGAGAAGCTTTCATGGTTTGGCTACTTTCTACAGGAGGTTCATCAAGAATTTCAGCACCATTGTGGTGCCAATGACAGAGTGCCTAAAGAAGAAGCAATTTGAGTGGACCAATAATATCGAGCAGAGCTTTGTCGAGCTCAAGGAGAAATTATCCTCAGCACCAATCTTAGACCTTCCAAATTTCAACAAGCTGTTTAAAGTCCATACGGATGCCAGCTACATTGGCATTGGAGCTGTCCTATCCCAGGAAGGCCAACCAGTGGCACTACAGTGGGAAGATGAGCGAGGCAAGGAAGAATTGGACTACTTATGAGCTGGAGCTCTATGCGGTTATTCAAGCTCTAAGAGTTTGGAAGCATTACCTTATTCATCAGGAGTTCGTGCTATACACTGACAACAAGGCTTTGGAGTTCCTGAATAGCTCAGCAACCATTAACCGAAAACACGCCAGATGGATTGCCCGTGTTCAAGCTTTCAAGTTTATTCGAAAGCACACCGCGAGAACATCAAAGTGAGCTGCTGATGCCCTGAGTTGCATAGCATCCCTTATTGCTATTGCCCGCATAGAGTTGGTGGGATTTGACTTTCTCAAGGAATTGTACGAGTAAGATGAAGATTTCTAGGATTTGTGGTCCCAATGTCAACTCAGCAAGGCCGGATTGAATGTGTTTCTTATCCATGAGGGGTATTTATTCAAAGGAAATCAGTTATGCATTCCCAAATCATCATTGCGAGAGTTACTAGTCAAAGAGATTCATTGCGGAGGACACTTGGGTCGTGATAAGACTATCCAACAGGTGGATGATAGGTATCATTGGCCTCAGCTCAAGCGATACGTTGGTCGATTTATTTGGAGGTGAACACAGGGCTCTACACCCCATTACCTGTTCCAGAAGTACCATGGGAAGATCTGTCCATGGATTTTGTGCTAGGGTTGCCTAGAATGCAGAGAGTCGCAGACTCAATTTTGGTGGTGGTTGAGAGATTTTCGAAGAAGGCACACTTTATGGCATACCGGAAGACTCATGATGCCTCAAACATTGCCAATCTTTTCTTCTGAGAGATTGTTCGTCTACACAGCATACCCAAAACCATCACCTCGGACAGAGATAGTAAGTTCCTCATCCATTTCTAAAGGACATTGTGGGCCAAGTTTGAGACTAGCCTCCAGTTCAACAACACTTGTCATCCGCAAACAGACGGCCAGATTGAGGTTGTCAACCGCACACTAGGAAACATGTTGCATTGCCTAGATGGAGACAAACCCAGGTAGTGGGACCTCCAGCTGCCCTAAACTGAGTTCACATTCAATAACACTGTCAACAGATCCACATGCCACACTCCCTTCCAGGTTGTGTATCATCATGTTCCTACCCACACTCTGAATCTTGTTCCTTTACCTTCTCAGCCAGGAATCAACCGAGCTGCCGAGCACCGAGCTGCGGAAGCTGTCCGCACACTCGTTGACACCAAGGCCAAATTGGAAGAATCCAACGCCAAGTATAAGTCCCAGGCCGACAAGCGCAGAAGAAAGAAGACCTTCAAGGAGGGAGACCTAGTTATGGTTCACCTTTGCAAAGACATATTCCCCGTCGGTACGTATACCAAGCTGCAGATGAGAAGAGTTGGACCTTGTAAAGTCCTTAGCAAAATCAACGACAATGTATACAGGATGGATCTTCCTGATAACTTACATATTTCCAACACCTTCAACGTCGGAGATTTGATTGATTATCACCCTCCAGAGCACTTAGTAAACTCGAGGACGAGTTTATCTTTGGTGGGGGAGCCTGATGTAGGACAAAGGCCTACATGTGTTACAAGCAGAGCTGATAGTAGTGCTGAGCAGACCTTAGCCCCAGCAGAGCAGAGTATGTGAGGCCCCGACCCGATAAATATGCTTAGAATATATTTAATTTATCATCCCCATATTTTTAGGAATTTTTGTGAATTTATTAGAAATTATTGGAGGTGTTAAAATAAAGTTTGAGGCTTAATAGATAAAATGGACCCAAGGAAGAGGAGATTAGAAGCCCAAAGCAAGCCCAAGACCCATCCGGAACCCAACAGGCTGGCCTAGCCTGATCCGAACCAGCCAACCGACCGACCGACCGAGGTCAGCCTGTACCCGAGCACTCCAATGGATGCGCGGCAGCTTTGCCGAGCTGCAGGGTTAGGTCCCATCCGGAATGACCCGCCGCCTGACACGGATGGGACAACTCAGTCGCGGATTGCAGACTGGCATAGCAAAGCTGAGGCCTGACTTGGATGGGACAACTCCCTGACCACTCTAACAGGATTAAGGAAGGTCAAATCGGATCATTAAATGCACCTAACCTCCAGACTTCTATATAAGCATCTATTTCTCAAGCATTCAAGGCCATACCAAACTCTTCCAAACCATTCAAATTCTAGAGAGAGAAAGAGTCCAAGCTCCGGACACTTAACTGTTCGGCAGCCTTTGTTCGGCCAAGCCCTGCCTAAAGTGAGAATCCTTATTAGATCAGTCCCCGCCTTCAAACAGTTCACAACATCCTCCAGATCATCTTGCTAAACCACTGCCCGAACCAGCTTTTCCCCGGATAGCTTCAGATCAGCAACCTAGTTGGGAACCAGAAAGCTCACTCAGGTATCTCTTAAATCCTCCGGTTAATAATTATGGCCCTTTTGTCAGCTCGGCAAGTCCCTCATAGGACTTGGCCATACTGTCTTCAGCTCGCCACTTAGCCAAACAGGTCCGGACTAACCTTTGGACCCTCCGGCTGAACTCATCTCAGCTCGACACATTTTCCCGGACCACCACAGTACCTTGTTCATCCCTTTTTGTGTATTGCCGACCTCCCACTTGCTGGAGCACTACTGCTTATTAAAGGGGACTATCCGCCTTATCTCAGTTCAGTTTTCTCATCTCGGCTACATGCTTTATTGTTCGGACAATCAGTCCTCTAAACTTGTAATTACCTTATAAAACCTTTCGACCAATCAGAGTGTCCTAATCAGTGATCCCCGCACTCCCAATGCTCGGCAGTAGCCTTGTTGGTTGTTCGGAAGACTGCTAGCTCGACAAATCCTCAGCTCGGCCATGTTTTAGCCCAGCCACCTATGAAACCGACAGCCTCTGCTCGGCTACTCGACTGCTCGGCTGCTCGGCTGCTCGGCAGAACTTAGAATATATATATTCCAGCAGGCTTTTAGCTCGGCAATAGGACCCTTTGGTCCAGAATGCCATCTAGACCAATGTTAAATAGTTTCTCGAACAACATCAGTCGGCCACTGTCCTCTGGACAGAAGGCCTTCGGACCTGAGCAGACTGACCACCTTGGTTCAGCAGCTCATGTCATTTTAGCTTAGCTCGGCAATAGCTTAGATAGCTCGGCAAAAAGCTTAGAAATGATATATTGAGTTATTATGGCAGATTTGAGGTGATTGAGGAGTATTCAAGAAGGAAGTAAATCATATCAAAGGTGAATCTCTATATGCCTTTGTTACTCGTATGGCTTTAAACATTCTAAATATTTGTAAATATATGATTTGTGCTATTGAGCATTCCACTCTATTATATTGTCTCTTCACAAAAGGAAAATAGCATGTACTCTCTTTATTACCATGGATTGGCAAAATAGGAAAGATGTTTTATGATTGAACGGCATGAACGGTGACACGGTTGCTTGCTACCGGGGGCGGGATCAGAAACCTGCGAGGTTGGAGTAATAGGGGATCATATCCAAATGATCACAGTGATATCACGACAATGCAAATCTATTTGGGGTCGCTCCCTAAGAATACTGGTACCATGAAGAACACCATGATAAGATCATGTCGGAAAATCGAAATGAAAATGGAAAATATGCAAACAAAAGTTAGCTATGTGTTGAAGGACGTTTGAGAAGGCCACAGGCTTAACTATTCAATCACATGCAATTACAAGATTTGGGCTATAAGCCTTTCACTTATTATGTTGGAAAAGGAAGGAAAGATGATTTTGATAATATGTTGTTTATCCATGGAAACTTGTAACCTTGGCATATCCTGATTCACTCTAGGTTTATGCATATGCATTTTCTATAACTCTTTTCAGGTATCGAGGAGGATTAGGTATGGAGCATTGTCTTTTATTGCACCTTTTGATGTATCTCTTATTTCCATTGTAAAGGCCTTATGAGCCTTTGAGGATGTATCAGTTATGAGGAATTAATGGAACTTATCACACTAGATTTTGTTCAACGCTTCCGCCATCATTATGTTATGCAATCCCTAAACTCATTATTTAGTAGGCCTTTGCGAGCTTGCTCGTTGGCCGGTCATGGACCGTTTAGGGTTGGGTCGTGACAACAGTGGTATCAGAGCACGAGTTTTTGGATTCGAACAAACCCAGAGATAGGATTGATATGCACACTAAATTGCACATTTAGCGCGTCTATTTCTCCTATTTTTATCATGTTTTGTTGCTTATTCACTCTTATTTCTTACATATTTGCATTTAATGTTGTTTTCTAGTGTTTTGTGTTTTTCAGGTTTTAACCCCCGTTTATACACTTTTCGAAGTACTTTTAAGTTTTGAGACTTTAAGGATGGGAATGCCCGATCAGGAAGACAAATTACAGAGGTTACGCCGAGGTTACAGAGGCTACGCCGAGGTTACAGAGGTTACGCAGAGGTTACAGAGGTTACGCAGAGGTTACAGAGGTTATACAGAGGTTACGCAGAGGTTACGCAGAGGTTATAGAGGTTACGCAGAGGTTATGCAGTTCTGTAACTACATGCGTAACCGCTGGCGTAACCGGTTACGCTCCCAGTGCAAAAAATGTGCAGTTTCGTAACCGCTTGCATAACTGGTTATGCTCCCAATGTAAAAAATGTGCAGAAACTGGAAGGGGCATAACCGGTAGCGCATTTTTGGCGTAACCGGTTATGCGTGACGCGCGATTTCTGACAGAGTCATTAAAAGGGTATTTTTTATTTTAAGCGACCGAGACTATATATACTCGCATTGTAAACGTATTATACACCTTTATCATTGTTTTAACTCTCTTAATTAGGTTTAGGGTAGAGATTAGGGATTTTGGGTGGCGGCTAGTGATTTTCTTGGTTTCTAATGAAGTTCTTCGCGATTGCTATGGATTTTTGGCCTGATTCTTGATTGTTTCTTGTTCTCTCACGTAAGTTGATTTATATGCAATGGTAAATTGTTTATTTCATTCAAAATTTGAACTTTTTGCAATGTTAGGGTAATTTTCTTAGGGAACTTGATCTAAGTGGATCACCGAAAGTTTAGGAGATTCGATTCAACTTGTACCTTCGTTATTTCTCGTCTTTTCACTCGTTTACCATTCGTGTGCTTCCCTAGACAAATTTTCCAATGTATATCTCGATGTTTGCACTGTAGATATACCTTGCGTTGAGTTTGCGCTTTCAAAGAATATTTTCCAAAATAGATCTCGATGTTGCCACTGTAGGTCTATTCTGTGTTTTCAAACAAGTTGCGTTTTCAAAATAATATTTTTCGGGATATATCTTGATGTTGCCATTGTAGATATATCATAAGTTATAAAACGAGAATTGGTTTAAAAGAAGATCTTCCGAAGGGTGTCTCGATGTTGCTACTGTAGACATTCTTTGAGTTATAAAAGCGAAGTGGTTTTATCAGATTATCTTTCGAGGCTTACCGTAATGTTTCCACTTCGGTAAGTCTTGAGTTCTAAGTTGAATTGAATTCCCGATGCTTTAGGTGCGAAGCGAAGATCGAGTTCCCCCTTTTATTTACTTGTTTCCCACAAAGTTTATTTTAATTTAGTTGTTCTTGAAAATTAGATTTCTATAACTCGCACTTGGATTTAAGATTTTTGGTTTTAGGATTTTTAGATTTTATTTTCTTTTTACAAACTTCAATCCTTTGCCCACACTACGAAACTCATAAATAGATCCGACTAGTCCCTGTGTTCGACCTTGGGCTTACCGCTCTACTAGCTAGAGTAGTTTGTTCTTGTTTTATAAATTTAAATGCACTAGATCAAAGTTCGCTGATTCAACGACTCAGATTATGTGTCTAGCATTTTGGTGCCATTGTCGGGGACTACGGTGATCTATTGTGAGTTTTGTAGGGTGATTGATTGAATTTTGTTTACATAAAAATAAAAATAATAAAAAATAATGAACTTCCGCCAAGCTTTAAATCTTCACTGAAATAATTCTTCAGCGGAAGCGCAAGGTTATGGGAGATATGGCTACGATTAGCAGAGTTATGATATTAATTCTTACCATTCTAGCCCATGTGAGAGACGAGGTGAGGATAGTACTAATGTTTGCCAAGACGTTTATGGATCACACTCTAGATACTCCATGAGAGATCGTAGGTATGATGCGAGTTTTCTCAACCCCCTTGTCTTGTCACGCCCCCTAGTCGTAACAAATTTATCATTCTCGAGGGGATGCTCTATTATTTACCTCATTTCTATGGATATGGGGATGAAAATCCCTATGCACATATGGATAATTTCGTGGAGTATGTGAGGTCTATATTGACACAAGATCAATGGGAAGAGGAAGCTTGCATGCGATTATTTCTTATTTCCCTTCTGGATAATGCAAATACTTGGTTGAACTCGTTACCACCTCACTCTATTAGTTCTTGGTCTCAATTGCAAAACATGTTTCTTGAACACTTTGGTCATGACCAACCCACATGCTATAAAGATATGATTCCAACCAATCTTCCCATACATTATTATATAAACCAATGGAAGATTATGAAATCAAATCCTCCATTCCCGGACACATCTTGTCAAGAGTGGCATGCCCACTCTAATTTCCATCGGGAATGCGAGACTCCTCAATATGAGCGTGCATGCCAAGAGGAATTGGCTCCACAACAATTTGACCATTCGGAGCCAATTTACCAAGATTCGGAGTAATGGTATCCCAATCCCAATGTTGATGAGGCGAGTCTTCCTATCCTTACAGTGATTATGGTCGTGAGTCCATGTATTATGATCAAAATTCTTATGACAATAACCACTCAAAAGACATAGGGGACCAAATTCAAGAACTGTCTGTTCAAATCCATGCACTAACGGCCTAAATGAATGAACAAACAAAAATGAGAGAGGATGAGCAACAAGTGAACGAAATGTGTGTAAGTGTGCCCGATGAAACTACCTGTAGTGAGGACACCATCACAATGAACATCGATGCTCATCCACCCTTCTTGGAGTTTCCTGAACCAGCCTTGGAGTCTATGACTCCGGATTCACCTCTCATTTTGTACTTCGAGGAGCCGGTAGAAATACCTTCCATGATTCAATGGGAGGGTGATCTAACGGTGCCAATAGATGTTCCTTCACCGATTCTGATCTTGCATGAGAATATTACACATTGTGAGGACATTGTTGATATCATAGATTACCCTTCACCCTTTTTGATTCCCGAAGTGGATTTGGAGATTACCACACCAGAGGAGTACCTTATTTTTGATATATGCGACCATGACCAAATTCACGAGTCTCTTCATATTCCGAATATTGAGCTTCATTGTCCAACTCATGAGTTCTTATCTACCCCAACACTTACCATCCTTCCCATTGAGTCACCACTCCCTTTGACACCACTTTCCCCAAAACCACTTGATTTTCTTGGGGTTGATGGCTACTTTTGGGTTTATATCCCATCCTTGATCGAGGCAGTCAACTCCTTGAAAGCCAATTGGTTTTGGCGTTCTTATAGGGTGGTACTCCAATTTTTGAAGTGTGCTGCCATATATTCTAAATATTTATTTTTATGGACGAGGCGCACTCAATACCTTCTCAACCGTCCCAAATGGGATGGTTTGACGAGTTCACATGTGAGAGAGTGGGATGGATACACTCTCCACCGCTTTCTGGATCATCGTAGCTTAGTTAATTCCTTGTTAGTTTAGGGTTTTCTTTTTATTTCCTCATTTCGTTTTATTTTTCCTTTTTAGTTAGTCTTTAGATTATCTTTTCCTTTGTTAACATTATTTTTTTTAGATTCTTTTGTTTTATTTAGCTTTGGTTGCCGTCTTCGAACGGCCGGTGGATGGTCTAGTATAGCCACCCGTTAGCTATCCTTGGTGATATATTATCTGGGATTACCCTGGTAAAAGTATGGATGATGGTACAAAGGTGATTGGAGGTTCTCAAGGTTTAGCCACAAAGTGCGACCTTAGAGAACTAACCTACTGAGTAACCGTTCTAACCAGAAATTCCAAGAGATTTCATTCTCTAATATATTTACCAAGTGATCGAACCGGAGATAAAAGTATATCTCGTGATGTCTGCGTGAATGACCGGTGGAAAAATCTTTAAACTTGGTTGAAGTCTAGGTGGGTTGACATGCCCCCGCAAAGGTACGCATATTCTTTCATTCTCTATCTTTCTACTTTTCTATATATGTGATTGTTCTCTTGCTTCACCGCATTGGGGACACGTTTTCATGCAAGTTGAGGGATGTGGATCACTTCGGTACCTTTATTCCCCACATCCCTCTCGGCTTTATTCTTTAATACTCCGAGGACGGAGCATTTTTCAAGTTGAGGGATGGAAACACTATCGTTTTTTCTTCTTTTATTTTATTTTTTTGTCATAGTCCCAAATTTTGGTCCTCAAAAAATTTTTTTTAGTAGGATGAATTGCCTATACAATAGATTTCTTGACTTTTGCAAGTTTTAACTCTCAAGCACGAGTAGAATTTAGTTGCCCTTGCTTAGACGTATAGGTGTTACCTTAATTTGTCTTGCTAGCTTGTAGAAAAATTTATTTTGGCATCAATTCGTTAACACCATTTCACTTCACGAAAATAGGCTTAAGTCGCTTGTGAGTCTACATTTCGATTGCTTAGAAGGCTATGATTAGTGGAGGCTTATGCCCGAGTGAGATTAGAGCCATACTTTTCCTTAGAGTGGTGTCACACAAACTCTAGTTGTCTCGAAGAACAAAATAAACTTGTTGTGATCTCATTATCCTTGTGTGTAGCATTGGGATTTCACCATTAGCATGTACACCTTACTTTTGGCATGCACGGTTGTTGTTGGCCTTAGGAGATGATTTTAGGCATTCTTTGATAAGTTGAGCCATTTCGTTTCTTTGATGCAAATAACCCTTGCTAGCCCGTTGAACCTCCTTACATGAAACCATTTTCTTGTTTAGCCGATATACTTACATGATGTCTTGAGAATGTTTAGAAATCCATGTTTAAGATGTATTTGGAGTGATAAGGTATTTTATTTTTGTATTTTTTGTATTGTATTGTTGGTGCACCCCATTCTCATAAGAAAAAAAAACAAGAAAAATCCAAAAGGAAAAAATGGGAAATCAAAAATTCAATATGGGGTGTCATCTAATTCATTGAAAAAATAAGAAGAAGAAACGATTGTACTTCATTGTTCATTGGTGGAAAATATTAGAGTTGAGGTGGATAATGAGAAGAATAGAAAAAAATAAATATGGCATAGTTGAAAAGAAAGAAAAATGAGGAGTAGCTTGATTCGTGGGAGTTGGGTTGACCATTTGCCATTGATAGAGTTTGCCTACAATAACATTTATCACTCTAGTATTGGTATGGCTCCGTTCGAAGCTTTGTATGGTAGACCGTGTAGATCGCCTGTTTGTTGGGTTGACGTTGGAGAGTCGGCCATTATTGGGCCGGAGATGACGCAACAAATCACCGAACAAATCAAGTCGATTCGTCAAAAGTTGCTTACCGCTCAAAGCCATCACAAGAGTTATGCCGATAGATGTCGTGTCCCTTTATTGTTTGAAGTTGGTGATCATGTGTTCCTTAATGTGCCGCCTCGCCGCGGTATTTCTCGCTTCGGAAGGAAAGGAAATCTCACTCCACTTTTCATCGGTCCCTT
>NMUG010006518.1:0-12546 GCA_002855965.1 Monotropa hypopitys | reverse complement strand
TGGCCTTGATTATTTTGACAGAGATAAATAAATGAGCAGAATACACACAGCGTTTTATTTATAAACATTGCGAGATAACAGAAAACACAAGTCATACAAAAGGAAAACACACAAACTTATTTAGCAGAAATACAAAAGACATGGGCCGATCGTGCCGTGGTTTACCAAAACACACGGGCTTTCTTTGCTGGGGAGGACGTCCAGTTATACAGTTTTTCGCCTGGATAGGCTGGGCGAATAGTGTTCAATAAGTCAAAGTTTGGAGATGGAGGGTCAATGGCAGCGATTTGTAATTCGCCGAAAATCTGTGATAAACCTTGGTCGGCGTCGTCAGATGAGGGATCTTCAGAAATCATGTTAACTGTTGGATGGTTCGGGAGCGGATTGGCGGTGACATTGGGATTTGTCTTGGCATCTTCCAGGTTTATGACGCCAGCTTCAATAAGATCTTGTACTTTATGCCTCAAGGTCTGGCATTTCTCCGTTTCATGCCCTATCTGATTTGAGTGGAAGGCACACTGGAGGTCACTTCGGAAATTCGGCGGAAGGGGATCATGAGGTGAGCGTGCTGGGATGAGAGTCAAGTGTCCTGAAAAGAGGAGGCGCTGATATACCTCCGTCATTGGTATTGCTAGTGGAGTGAAATTCCTGTTTCTCCATACATTTTGTGGAGCGTTTCGTGAAAATGCGCCCTGGGGTGCTGAATTTTGAAAGTTTGGGTTCTGATAGGCATTTGGCGGGTTTTGATACGCATTCTGGGAAGGATAGAAATTTGGTTGTTGTTGAGGAAAATTAGGATATCCTTGCTGGAGAGAAACCTAATTATGGGTCCGCGAAACAAATATGACAGCGGAGACCTCAGCTTCCTTGCCTTTTTTGGAAGGAGGCTTTTTGGCGTTCGGTGAAAAGGAGTCTTCTATCTTAACATAGGGATCTAGGATCTTCTCCATCTTGATTCCATCTTCAATCATCTCTCCTTGCAAGATGATTTCATTGAATGATCTCCCGATAAAGGTGTAGAACTTCTCATAGTACATTCCCTGGCATGTCTGTACAAACAGATGAACATATTCAGATTCTGCCAGAGGTGGATCAACCTGCGTTGCTTGGCCCTTCCATCTCATAGCATATTTGCGGAATGTTTCACCGGGTTCTTGCTTCATTCTGATAAGGAAAAGGCGGTCAACCGCCATTTCTGTGTTGTGGCGATACTGTCGGACAAACTCTTGTGATAGGTCTGTCCATGAGCGGAATCGTTTCGGATCCAAGCGAGCAAACCATTGTGCCGCTCCTCCGATCAAGCTATGCTGAAAAAGATGCATCATCAGTCCTTCGGGACTAGGATACCCGGATAAGGCTCCAGCGTATAGACGTAAGTGCATCATGGGTTCGCCCATTCCATCGTATTTTGAAAAGTCTGGGATTTTGAATTTCAATGGTAACTGCATGCTTGGGTAAAAGCAGAGATCCTCGAAGCTTGTAGGTGTATATGCATTTGGCCCTCGGAGGGATCTGAGGGCATCTTCCAATTGTTGGACTTTCAAAGTCAATGGTGAATCCTCTTTTCTGACGGGGATATCATCCAAATGACTTTCTAGGTCATCTTGAGCATGTGGAAAAGTAGGGAGAGTTGGAACGTGATGCGGTTGAGTGGGTAAAGTGACAGTTGTTGGTGGTGGAGGAAAATTTTCCATTGATAATGATGGATTGGATAATTGGGTGGCAGGGATTGATCCTGTCTGCCCCAGAGTGGTTCCGATGTTAGGTGGCATTGGATGAGAGGGAGATGGATCGAGCCCAGCGGGTTGGAGCACAGACGGGTTTTGGTGCTGGGCTACCAGGGCTTCTGGGATAACTTGAAGATTTTCCATATTTCTACGGACAGCCATATGTTATTCTCTAGAGACCATTTCCGGCTCGTGTGGGGCCTGATTCAGTCCATCTTCAGCCATGGTTCGAGCTAAAGATCGAGTAATCCTTCTGTTCGAATTTTGGGGGAGGTCTGAGTTATCCGTGTTGCTACATGTATGGCAATCACTGGACTTAGATTAGTAAGCCGGAAAAATCTCTAAGGATACTGAAGACAAATGGACTTCTTTTGAATTTATAATTCGGGATATGCCCCGGACATGAAGTCTGGAGCATTATCTCGGGTGATAAATTTTGGAGAAACTGAAATGATGAGTCCATAGTCTAATCTTGACCAGTATTCCTAGAGACACTATCTATATATTTTTTTTTTGGAAAATCTTTTTGTATTTAACAGAATGTATATAAGGATTCCCTTCAAAAATGAATATGTTCCTCTAATAATAGCAGTAGGGTTTTAGTTTATGACTCTTTTTTTTTGCTTTTCTATATGCAAGATGAAGCTATGCAGTGGATAGGTTTCAAAGGTTCCCAAATCTTCAGACCTCTGGTCCCCGAAGGGTACCATCTTCGAGTCGGTGATTTGGTTGGAGTGCCTCATTTCGACCACGGACTTTTTAGGGTCGCGCAGCTTACTGTTGGGCCCCGATGTGTTGATAAGCACAGCTTCCATTTTGGGCGGTCATGACCTCCACCCAAAACAGGTGATGATGCAGATGATGTATGAAAAATTTACAATGCAGTAAAAATAAATTTTTTAAAAAAATTGAAGGGAATCCTTTTTGCAATATATGAATACATAAATAAATAACAAGCGCATTGGCGCAGCAAAATATTTTTAGCGAAGAGAGATTTTTTAGCGAAGCGCGCCACTTGTAATGCTCCTGAAAAGGATAAACACAATGTACATCAGTAATATTGGCCGAGAGATGATTGATTTTTGAGTTGGAAGAAAAATTATTTTTGAAAATTTTCGGAAGCTTAAATCCTCACGTCCCCAGCAGAGTCGCCAGCTGTCGCACCGGGAAAATTCCTCCGCCTCCCTTCTTCGCTTCCGCCCGATGTTTTCGGGGGTCGCGTTTCTGGATGGCGTACTTTGAATTTTCGGGGTTTAATGCGACGTTTGATAAATGAAAATTGATGATGGTTGGACTTACTTGATTTTAAAATGTTCACACTTAATAACGGTTTTATAATTGCCGAAGCAATATATATCCTATTATTAATCTGTTTTTCAAAATCACCACTCGGCATAGAGTTATGGTGTGCCAAGTCACCGATTTTATTAAGAAAAGGGTGGTCTGCGAAATCAGAAAATCAGGTTCGGAGATTTGGTTATGAATGGGGAAGGTGTTAGGCACCCCATTCGCCCTTTCGGTACTTCCTTTCCAAAAATAAACTTTCTTCTAATTTAAAATCAATGATTTCTCGGCCAAGAAAAATAAACATAAAACTGATACTTGAATGAATTCAAAAGGGGTTTACAGATGGGCAACGCCTTGATTCTGTTTTTGAGATTTTATGAAAAGAATTTGAAGAAAAGAATTGAATTTTGACCTTTTTGATTGTTTTTGTATTTTTGAGTCGGACGGAGGTTCGACAGTGTTTTATGAAAAGAATGATTCTGTTATTGATTTTTGGGAATTCCAGAAGAATATCGAGCGACTCGGTATGAACCGATTCTCGAGATATTCTTCCGATCCAAATTGGTCAGCTACTGCAAGTTTTCACTGAACAATACGAATCAAGGAATTAGATTTTTGGTTTAATGTATTTTATTTTATTTGAGAAAAGAGATTGTTCTTATTTTTGGAAATTCCAAAAGAAAATCAAATGACTCGGTATGACCCGATTCATAAGGTATTCTTTCGATCCAAATCAATCAGCTACTGCAAGATTTCACTTAACGATACGAATCAAGGAATTTAGTTTTGGAATGATATTTTCTTTGTTACAATGAGAGAATTGATTTTCTTGGATTTTGGGAAATCTCAAAAGATGTCGAATGGCCCGGTGTGTACCGATTCATAAGACACTCTATTTTATCCAAATCGGTCAGCTACTGCAAGTTTTCACTAAACGATACGAATCGAGAGACTTCTTTTGTTTTTATGCCTTTTATAAATGTTTTTTCTTTTTTTTATAAATTGAAAGAGTGAAGTGTTTAAGAAGGAGAAGAAGAAAAAGGATCTAAATATATATGTATACATATTTATAAGCACGTATAACGGGATAGAATATTATATATAAGTCGTGTCGGAATGTTTCCAAAATGGACGACTTATATACAATATACCGACAAGGTCGGATTTAGAAATTAAAAATAGAAATGAACAAGACGGGCTTTTGTTTTCCTTCTTTACAAACTTCAAGAAATGAAAGATTGACTTTTAACGACGTATCGCGATTGTAAGCCAAAAATTCATAAGTCGATTTTTGTAAGTTCAATTTCTGATCTATTCAAGAAAATAAATGTTCCGCGATCTCAAATTATTTGACCGAACATCCGGTAGGCATAGCCATACGCGAGGTCGAAATATCATTTAACCGAGATCTTTGAAGATCATTTCTTTGAATAAAGAAGAAAAATGGAAAAGAAGCCAATCAACATGTTTTTGTATTTTTAAGGCGAAACGTATTTACGTTCTTCTCGTACGTGACGTCGAAGCAGGCGTAGCCTAGCATGCGTCAAATTCTAACGAAGAGAAAGACGCAAATGGTCGTTTTCTTTATTATAGATGTTTATATATAAGATAAAAGAAACGTTTTCGATAGTTTTCTCGCCGAAGATATCGGAGTAGGCATAGCCGTACAAATACCGATAGTCGGGATATACTATGAAACCGAATCTTCTTTGCTTTGATGTTTATATCGCAGCGGTCAAAGAAGAAGAAAAGAGAAAATAAAAGAAAAGAAGATATCAAAACTGTTTCCTTTATATCATTACCTTGTTGTAATTACAATTTCCGGGAGTTCGAATTTCTAACGGTAAATTCCTTAAACTATAATAAAGTATAGTATCGAGACCGAAGTCGATACTAATACTAGACTATAGAATGGAACGTCTATCGAGAAATAACTCAAATGAAAAAAAGAGAAGATAAAACATTTGTCGAATTTTCGGCAGAGGTTCGGCTGCGTTTGGTTGGTTTCGGGATTTTCGGGTAGAGTTTTGGAGGTTTTTGGAGTTTTGAATTTGATGGGTAGGACTTTTGTTTGCTGGATTTTGGCTTGGAGATGAAGGTTTGCTCATGAACAAGTGTTGTTCTTGAAGGAAATGAGGTTGTAAGGCTTGGAAATTAGGATAGGGATTTTTGGAATGGTTTTTGGTAAGGGTTTTTGATTTTGGGGAGCTTCTGCCCGGAATGTATTTGTGTTTGAGAGAGAATTTTTGCAATAGAATGGCCAAGGGTCCTCTCCCAAGAGGGGAGAGGGGTTTTTATAGAAATTGGCATGTCGCATCTATAGATGCGACATGTTCAAAAAAATTGTTTTTTATTGGGAAGTGCGCAGCAAAGGAGATTTGATGATTGGGATTGAGTGTTGGAGTGGAAATAAGGTCAAATCAATCGCCGAAAATCTAAAATGAAATAAAATTAAACTAAAAAAGAATTTCCAAAATCTTCTCGGGTCTAGAAATTAATCCGGGCATTTGATATGCGCTTGCTCGGCCCTATACTCGGCTCCGTCTCTGAAAATTTGAAGTAGATATTTGCGATGCTCGAATTAAATCGTGAATTTGGAAATTATCGCGGGATTATTCCAGCCACTTTTCTGAAATTCTTTGGAAACCGGCCTTTCTGATCTGACCGGGAGAGGATGCTGCGCCTTGAACTGCTTTTTATCCGTCGATTGCATTTATCAGTAAATGTTCTCCTCTTCAAATGTTGCTCATGAAAATTATGTTTGTTGAATTCTGACGTCGGCTTGTCGTCGCGGTAAAAATGAACGGCGCGGCGTTTCGACTGAATTCTGAATTTTGCTCGGATGGATTCAATTTTTATGTAGACTTCTTGGTAACGAAATTGCGGTCGACTTTCCATTCCTAAACATGATTTCGGATGCTCGTGTGAAATTCTGCCGATTCCGGAGCATGAAGCATGCAAACATGATTTCTGTCGGCCGTTCGGTTACTGTTCGTCTTGCTCCTCTGGTCGGATTGAAATTCTAACTTCGGATAAATATTCCTCAACATTTTATCGGCTTTTTCTCACTGCTGCATTTTCGCTGGCTGCTGTCGGCACTGTTTTGCATGAAGTCTTGACATCCCGGAATTGCGTCTGGATTTGTTCGGAGTCTGATTTGATCATTTTGATGACTTTCGGGATTGGGTCAAAATTGGGTATCAACAAAGTTATATTTTGATTTGAGGGAACATTACTGGTGGCGAGGTATGAAATGAGAGAGAGTGGATTTTGTTGCTAGGTGCCTTATGTGTCAAAAAGTGAAAATTAAACATCAAAGGCCGGGTGGTTTGTTGCAGAATTTGCCTATACCTGAGTGGAAATGGGAGCACATAACCATGGACTTCGTGGTGGGCTTGCCTAAATCAAAGGGGAATTTTGATTATATTTGGGTTTTTGTGGACCATTTGACGAAGTCCTATCATTTTCTTACTGTGAGTACTATGTACAATACGTGTCATGCCCTGGATTTTCAAACCATTTTCTTGAAATCATTTATTAGATGGGGAAACCAACATGGATCATCACAATCTAAATAAATCAAAGTACTAATGCTTCCCATTCCAAACATACATGAAAATCCGAGAGTAAAAATGAAATTATTCCAACACATAGAAGAGAGAGAGAGAAGGAGAAGGAGAATTTAAGTCATTACAAACCACTACTCCTATTACATGCCCAAGGGCTCCAACCAAAAGAGATACAAAGTGTATTAATCTTCAATGAACCATCAATGCATTAATGAGCTCCAAAATCATCCACAACTGGGCCCTTACCTACGGAATCTAAAAAGAAGGGTGTGTCACGCCAAAGTAGGAAATATCTATCAATAACATATTTATGCTTGGTGTGACGAGTGTGTGAAATGTACAGAGTGATATCAAAATATAAAAGAGCTATGCAATGCAAGACAAATGATCCCACTAAAGATACGATGATACATCAAGCCAGTATAAATAAGTAAAGGTGCAAGAGACTCCAAGACAAGAGCCTACACAAGAGTAAGTTACCGTTCCATTCGAGTCGATGAATAACTTCAAAGGGGCAGCTAGACAAGAGCCCATAAAACAAATAAGATAAACAATTCAAGGGACAACTAAACAAGAGTCCACGACTAGGTAAAATTTGTGATTCAAGGGACAACTAATCAAGAGTTCGAGACTATGTGATATAGGAATTCATTCAATGTTATTTATCACTTGGTTACATTCACGTTTCGTTCCAAATTATATGTCATATCAAGTAAGGGAATCCCTAGTCAAGGCATTCTAACGTAAAGTGTCAAATAAGATCCCTAGGCAAGGCACCCGAAGCATCAACTTCCAGAACCCCTAAACAAGGCGTTCGATACAATCATAGTATCAAGAGGGTCCCTGAACAAGACACCCTCAATTATTTAATCTTTGTGACATAGATAGGGCAAGGCTCAATTAGCGGCTCGTCAACCCACTAACCAACCCTCTCTGGCTTCCCCAAAAACGTTGAGAGGGCTCACGATGCCCCCATTGTGCACAATGTCGTGGATGGAGCGACAATCCCAGTACCCCTGAACAAGGCGTCCCGTATCAAGTATCAAAATCCCATATCATAGTCACTATATCTGGGAGGTCCCTGAACAAGGCACGGTCCCGCATAATACATCAGTGTAACAAGTGTGTATCTGGGAGGTCCCTGAACAAGGCACAGTCCCGCATAGTACGTCAATGAAATTCAATCATATAAGTGAGATAGTAACCTGCGACGTAATCAATGCGCATCAATTATTCGTTAAACATGACATGCGTCAAAACCCCATCTATTAAGATTATTTCGTACCTAATTTCCCATTTCCGAAGTCAATTTAGACATCCAAGGTCATTTAAACCAAAACCCCCAATTTTCCCGAATTAGGGTTACGTGAATTTAGGGCTTTTCTCGTGGGTGATTGCAATATGAAATTGAATGTAGTATAAGTTATATATGACCCTAGGGACTTCCCACAACCCACCAATTTCATCAATACATGACTAACCCTAGGTCCATTTCATTCAAACATCACACACATGAAATTTACTCAATACGAAGAGAATCTAAGGACAAGGGGGGAAGGCACAAACATAAATAATGTTAGAGATAGATAATTCCTACCTTAGAGGAGCCTTGATAAACCCTAACTTCAGATTTTGGAAGAACAACGAAGTGGTGGTGCTTCCCGCGTAGATCTCGCCGCTAGGAACATCGTTTATCCTTCGCGTTTCTTGATCAGAGCTCCTTTAAGTCTTGATTTTTAAGCTTTAAGGTTGGGTAACAATGGAGGTTGAGAGAGTTTCAGAGAATAGGGTTAGAGAGGTGGAGAAGAATGGTAGGGATGAGAGAATTCGGGCATAAGATGATATATATAGCCCTTAAGTCGAAAAGACAAGTTTGCCCTTAATGAGGTCTGCCAGACAAACTCTACACCAGTGCACAGCAATGCTGCACCGATGCAAACCCACTCTGCACCGGTGCAAGCCTTAGCTGCACTGATGCAACTGCTTAAATATTCGAACAGTGGACTCACAAATCTTCCTGCACCGGTGCACATCCACATTGTAACTGTTCCCAAAAACTGAGTAGTAGCATCATACCCTCTTTGCACCAGTGCACATCTCAGTTGCACCGGTGCAACTGCTCCAGAACCTGAACAGTAGCACCAACAATCCTCCTGCACCGATGCACACCCACACTGCACTGGTGCAACTGCACCAGAAGGAGAAAAATGATAGAAACAAGGGTTCCGAACCACCCCGAAACATCCCAAACTCAAGTCAAACGATGCATCAAGGTTCAAAGCATCCCAGGACCATATTCACAATACGTAGACAGATTGGAGAAGGAATTTGGTATCTAAGAATCAATTTGAGGCACGATTTCAATCCAGAAAATATTATAGAAATTTGAGTCGTTATATCTCAACCACCTTAAAAGAATTTCGTCCCCGAAATTAACTACGGTGGGAGTACAAAATGCAAAACAAGCACTAATCGATACAAACAATCAAAACAAATCCGGAACTTTTGTGCGAATCTCATCCTCCCGCTCCCAAATGGCTTCCTCGACTCCGTGGTTACTCCATAAGACTTTCAACAACGGAATGGTTTTGCCCCACAATACCTGCTCTCGTGAATCAAGGATACGTATCGGCCTTTCTTCGTAAGATACATCGGCTTCCAATTCAACATTCGACCAATCTATAACATGCGATGCATCCGGCTCGTACTTGCGCAACATAGAAATATGGAATACGTCATGGACATTGGAAATGTTTAACGGAAAAGCGAGTCTATAGGCAACTTCCCCAATTTTCTCTATGATATTGAATGGCCCAATGTAACGTGGAGTCAACTTTCCCTTCTTCCTGAATCGTGAAATACCGCGACGAGGTGTGTCAAGACCCATTCCAGAATATAATAATAATATTAAAACTGGCAACGGATACATGACTAACAAAGCATCACAACTGAAAACTCAAGTGATATATGTCACAATAATCTCATAAGTCTGACTGAAAAATAAAAACACAGCGGAAGAACTGAATATAAAACTCCATCAAGTGGTCTATAAAAAGAAAACTCCACTAAATAGCAACTCAACTCTCACAACTCAACTGACATAAATAAAACCAGTCTATATCAAACCATACTGTTAAAAAAGCTGAAAGAAAAGTGTCTGTCTCTATCATAGAACAACCTCTACTAAACTGCTCTGAAAGGCACTCGGCAATGGCTAGCAAAAGTGAACCCGTTACCCTTCCTGACCTGGATATAGATTACAAAACAAACAGCAAAAGATATCTAGGAGTGTCAGCTACAACAGTCAATATATGCACTTTGATAAGTAAAGAGAAAACTCACACTGTACAGGTAAAGTACAGGTAAAGAACAAGTAACTAAGGGGTTGTGACTCTCCCATATCTATCACGTAAACATGTATTTGTCCAAAGGGGTGGTGACTCTCCCCATCTATCACGTACACAAACAACTATCCAAGGGGTGGTGTCTCTCCCCATCTATCACATACTCAGCATCTATCAAAAGGGGTGGTGTCTCTCCCCATCTATCGCATACTCAACATCTATCAAAAGGGGTAATGTCTCTCCCCATCTATCACGTACACAAACCACTATCATGTATTGTTTTATTTAATTTTTTAGTGTAACGTGCTCATAGTACTTTCTCATTTTGTTTTCCCCGCAGTTCCAACTTCAACACGCAACATGTCACCGAACCGCAGCCCGACTTCAACATGTTAAGGGGTTTTCCCCCATAATCTTTTATGGTGTTGGCCCCGCAGTTCCAACCTCGACATGTCACAATCCACTTTTTATGTCGTTGGTCCCGTAGTCCCAACCTCGACATATCACAATCCACTTTTTATGTCGTTGGTCCCGCAGTCCCAACCTCGACATATCACAATCCACTGTTTATGTTGTTGGTCCCGTAGTCCCAACATCGACATATTATAATTTGTTTTCCTTATTTTACATGCTTGCAAGTAGGAAATAAAGGCATCTATCCCTATGCATTTATCACATAAAAAGAATGTAACTACTACAACTAAACATAATCTCATACATAAACAAAGTACATATATAAAAAGGCAGCTACACACTCACCAAGTAAGGTAAGCTCGCCGAATATGTGTCTACTGAGCCGCTTTAGAAGATTCTGGACGATCTCCTGTTATACGATATAAATAAGTGAATAATCCTTCTAAATCTTAATTATAATTTTTAAGGATTATATTTACTGATTTTACAGCCTCTCACAGTCAGGAATTTCCCCTCAAAATATTTAAATTTAATTTAAAAAATCAATTCCCGTCAACCACAAAGCATTTCCCCAAAATTCCTTCTGACCGGTATGACAACCGGTACACAACCGGTGTACCGCCCGGCATGCCGACCGGCATGCCAGTTAGGGTAAATTTGCGTTTTTATAAAAGACCAACCTCACTGCCCAAAATCGACCAAAACCGGTATGGTAACCGGTACGATAACCGGTGTACCGCCCGGCATGCCGGCATGCCGGTTAATACAATTTTTCGTACATAATTTTTCTAAGGTTTACTGGGCATTTTTCTTAAGGCCGGTACACCAACCGGTATGTCGCCCGGCATACCGGCCGGTATACCGGTGCATATACTGGTTGGTACAGAACTGAGCAGATCGAAAAATCTGCTAATCACACTTCGATTTTCTTAATTTAAACTCATAAAAACTCGATTTTTCAAGCCTAAATCCCTCAACCCAAGTGCTGTAATATGAAGATAACTTCTTCCCTCAAATCATATCAAAAATTGGGCCTCAAAGACCTAGTTTAAAACATCTAAACCCATGATTTTCTAAGTTAGATCTAGAAAATCAGTCCCTAAACGTGATTAGTGAAAAACCACTAATATGGGACTAATTAGGCATGAAATTAAAATTGTAAAAATATGAAGTTTACCTCTAGGATGTTGGAAACAAGATTGAAGAAGAGGATTTCTTCAAATAACTTCAATCTAGGCCTTGAATTGACTAATCTCCAAGAGTCTCCTCCATAATCCTCTCTAGATCTATAACCACCAAAAGTTTGGAATAACCCTAATGAGCATAAGGAGCTTTTATATAACTAATGACAGCTTTTTATACTAAAAGACCTCCTTGCCCTTTATCATAAAGTGTTATTTCCCTTGTGAGCCACTCCTCATAATTTATAGGTATTTGTATACAATTAAACTTGTTTTTTATTAGAAATCCTTATAACTCTCTAAAAAAATATCAACCCTTCTCACATATTATTATTCCTTCTTATTTTCTTCTAAAATATTATAATATTTTAATTTAATTTAATTAAATGGGTTCGGGCGTGACAACTCTCCCCTCCTTAAGAAATTTTCGCCCTCGAAAATAAAAGACATACCTGAATCAAATAAATGAGGATATTTATTCTTCATGGCATCCTCGCCTTCCCATATGGCTTCTTCCAAGCCATGATGCCTCCATAAAACTTTTACCCAACGGACAATCTTGGAGCGCAAAACTTTCTCCTTTCGATCAACGATCCTCAACGGCTCTTCCTCATAAGACAAATCCTCCTAAATCTCAATCCCTTCGTCTTGCAAAACATTTGTAGGATCACCAATACATTTGCGAAGTGTAGATACATGGAAGACATCATGCAAGCGAGACAATTCAGCTGGTAGGGATAACCGGTAAGCTGCCATACCAACTCTCTCAATGATCTCTGTTGATACCCAAATTTTGGCTCGCCCCCCCTCCCCCCCACAAAGTTCAGAAATCAGCAACACGGCATTTTTCAGTACCCGCACGCACATCCGGAATGTTCCGACCTCTCGCAAACAGCCCCGACGTCCGTCAAAAATCTTGAAACAGTCAAACCGCAACGGCCAAGTGTTGAGGAACACTTACCTGTCTCAGAAATCTATTCCAATACATCTACCGAAACAAATTTCAAAAAGACGGCACAGAAAC
>NMUG010006517.1:0-12546 GCA_002855965.1 Monotropa hypopitys | reverse complement strand
CTGCTTCGACGTCACGTACGAGAAGAACGTAAATACGTCTTCGCCTTAAAAATACCAAAAACATGTTGTACGACTTCTTTTCTATTTGTCTCCTTTATTCAAAGATGTGATATTTCAAAGATCTCGGTTAGGCGATATCTCGGCCTCGCGTATGGCTATGCCTACCGACTGTTCGGTCAAATAACCAGAGATCTTGGAACATTTATTCTTTTGAATAAATTAGAAATTAAATTTACAGAAATCGACTTATGAATTTTTGGCTTACAATCGCGACATGCCGTTTAAAAGCCAATCTTTCATTTCTTGAAATTTGTAAAAGGGAAAATCGAAGCCGTCTCGTCTCATTTCCACATTTGCATTTCTAAATCCGACCTTGTCGGTATATTGTATATAAGTCGTCCGGCTTGGAAATGTTCCGGAATGACTTATATATAATATTCTATCCCGTTATATATGTCTATAATTGTATATACATACATACTTAGATCCATTTCCTCCTCCTTCTTAAACACTTCGTTTGTTAATGTATAAAAGAAAAGGAAAAACATTCATAAAAGCATAAAAACAAAAAGAAATCTCTCGATTCGAATCGTCCAGTGAAAGCTTGCAGTAGCTGACCGATTTGGATAAAAAAGAATGTCTCATGTATCGGTGCACACCGGGCCATTTGTCATCTTTTGAGATTTTCCAAAATCCAAGAAAATCAATCCTATCATTGTAACATAAAAAAATTAGCTTTCCAAAAATATAATTCCTTGATTCGTTCCGCTCATTGAAATCTTGCAGTAGCTGATCGGTTTGGATCGAAAGAATATCTTATGAATCGGGTCATGCCGGGTCATTTGACATTCTTTGGAATTTCCAAAAATAAAAACAATATCTCTTCATAAAAATAAGAGACATTAAATCAAAAGTTAAATTCCTTGATTCGTACCACTCAGTGAAATCTTGCAGTAGCTGATCGGTTTGGATCGAAAGAATATCTTATGAATCGGGTCATTCCGGGTCATTTGACATCACGGAAATATTTTGTGAGTCGGGTAATACCGAATCACTTAATATTCTGTTGGAATCTTAAAATCAAAAAGAGAGACATTTTTTCCAAAATAAGGTCGGAGTTCTGTCCGACTAAAAAATGCAAAAACCATCAAAAAGATCAAAGTTTAATTCATTCTTTAAATTCTTTTCATAATATCTCAAAAACAGAATCAAAGCGTTGTCCAACTGTAATTCCCCTTTGAAGTTCATTTCGAACATCAGTTTTATGTTTATTTCTCTTGGCCGAGAAATCTTTGATTTTAAATTGAAAGAAAATTTACTTTTGAAAAGGAAGTACCGAAAGGGCGAATGGGGTGCCTAACACCTTCCCCATTCGTAATCAAATCTCCGAACCCGATCTTCTGAATTTCGCAGACCATTCTTTTCTTAATAAAACCGGTGACTTGGCACACCATAACTCTATGCCGAGTGGCGATTCTAAAAAACAGATTAATAATGGGATATATATTGCCTTGGCAATTATAAAACCGTCTTCCGTCCACTTGTAGCTGCGCCGGCTAGTCTTGATTGCCTGGAAGAATGGTCGGCAGAGATCTGATGATCGGCTGATGAATCTGTTGAGGGATTCCGCCATGCCAGTCAGCCATTGAACTTCCTTAATTGTGGATGGAGGCCTTATATTGGACACTGCAGTGACCTGGGAGGGGTCCACTTCTATCCCCCAGCTGGTGACCAGATAGCCAAGAAACTTGCTGGACCCCACACCAAAGGCACACTTCTTGGCATTGAGACGGAGCCCGTGCCTTTTGAGAATCTGAAAGACTTCTGTGAGATGCCGGATGTGATCGGCCGGAAGCTTGCTCTTGACGACCATATCATCGATGTAGGCCTCCATTGTGTCTCTGATCTGCCGGGAGAACATCCGAGAGACCATCCGCTGGTATGTGGCTCCGGCATTTTTTAGGCCGAAGGACATGACTTTGTAGCAGTAGATCCCTTTTGGTGTGATGAAGGTCGTCTTCTCCATATCTTCCTTCGCCATTGAGATCTGGTGATAGCCCCGGTAGGCATCCATAAAGCTGAGTCTCTAGAAGATGGTAGTGGCATCGACTAGCTGATCGATCCTGTCCAAGGAGAAGTAATCCTTTAGACAGGCATCGTTGAGGTTTGTGTAGTCGACACAGACTCGCCACCTACCGGACTTCTTCTTTACGACAACTGTGTTGGCCATCCATGTGGGGTATTGGACTTCCCGGATAGTATTTTCTTCCAGCAACCAATCCACTTCCTCTATGACCGCTTGGGTGTGTGTCAGAGAGGCACGTCGTGGTCTTTGGACAACGGAGTGCTGGTCGGGATCAACGTTCAACTGATGACATATGAACGACGAGTCCACGCCGAGCATCTCTTATGGAGTTCACGTGAAGACCTCTATATTTGCTTTCAAAAAATTTACCATCTCCTCCTTCTCAGGTTTGGAAAGAGAAGAGCCGATAAGGAATGACGGACTGCCGTCTTCATTGATCGACACTGAGATGAGCTCTTCAATCACCTTGTCGGATACTGGAGCACCAACATCTTCTAGAACTGGGGTGTCTGGGACTTCTACCCACTAAACTTGCTTCATTTCTTTGCTTTCCCGTACGGCTGAGATGTAGCATTGATTTGATGCTGCCTGATCTCCATGGACATCCTCCTGTCATCTAGAGGATCCAATAAACCAGACGACATAGTGGTAGGTGGAAGCGATCGCCTGCATGGAATGGATCCAGGTCCGGCCAAGGATGGCATTGTATGGACTTGGGACATCGACAACGATGAACTCCATGTCAACTATTTTGGACCCTGCCCAGACCGGGAGGGTGATTTTGCCGAGTGGCCAGATAGGAGCTCCATTGAATCCGACCAGTGGTGCGTTGGCAGGCTACAAATCATCAATAGAAAGCTTGAGGGCTTGAAATAAAGAGCATTACATTACCTCGGCAAAGCTTCCCTGATCGATGAGAATGCACCGGACATTGGTCGGTCCGCCACAGAGAGTTACCACGAGGGTATCATTGTGTGGCAATGGGACTCGGTCAAGGTCCTTCTCCGTGAAAGTGATGGACCATCCCAGCTATTCGAAAGCAAACTTCCGCTTAGAAGCAGATCCGACCGTGAGCACTTATTTTGGAGCAGAAGCCTGGTTAATTTCTGTACGAAGGCGGCCGACATCTTCCTTGTTGAGGGGGCCATGGATCACGTTGATCATTGGAACGTCCTACTCTGGCTAGATGGGATGTGTGGCCCTCTGAATCATCTCCTGAGTTATCTGGTGATCAATCCATTGGGCTTGGTGGCCCTGCTGCACCAGGAGCTCCAATTATGACTTGAAGGATTTGCACCTGGTCATAAAGTGTCCTTGCTCCTTGTGGTAGGTGCAGTGGATCCGCTTGTCCTTTGTTTTGACGGCCGTTCTGAGCTTATGGTCTGGTCATACGAAGAAAGGCATGTTCTTGATGTGCTTCAAGACCGCGTAGATTGGTTCAGTGAAAACCGTGGTCTCGGCAATAAACTCGTGGACCTTCGGAGCCTTCGGGCCTTTTCTTCTACCAGCTTTGACAATATTAACCTTCCTCTGGCCTCCTGTCGGTGGGGATGCTTGGGAATGCTGATCCGGATGCTGGGTTGCCCGTTCAGCGATAAGATCTTCTAACTGGCAGAACTTCTCCACCCGAAGCATGAGATCATCCATGTCCTCTAAAGGGTGGAGAGTGAGATCAGCGAAGATCTGGGTGTTTCTTTCCAGGACGTTCTTGAAGGAAGAGACGGCCACCGTCTAGTCACAACCCTAGATCTCGTTAAAGAGTTCCCATTACCTTTCAGCATATTGCTGGAGGCTCTCGTCCGGATGCTTCTTGAGGCTGATCAGGGCATCGACCTGTTTGGTCTGCTTATTGCTGGTGACGAATCGGGCCATGAAGGCTCGTTCGAGGTCCTGGTAGCATGAAATGCTACATGAAGGGAGCTTATTGAACTAGAGAGAGACCAAAGTGCCAAGGCTGGTGGGGAACACCTTGTACATGATGGCATCGTTAGTGGTATAGAGAGAGATGATCTTCCGAAAGTGGATAAGATGGGTGTAGGCATCCGTCTTTGGATTGTACGTGGTGAACTTCGGCAGGTTGAAGGCCGTAGGGAGAGTCGTCAATTCAATCTCTGGGATGAAGGGGGATAGGCTGAGTTGGCAGAGCCTAGCGTCGACGGATGCCTTCTGCTGGATGACTCTCTTTTCTGGGCTGGGGGCCATCTGACTCCGACGATAGTTCAGATGGTCCCTGAGATCTTTATCCTTTCTGGGGGAGGGGAGGCATGACCCCTGTGATGTCTTTTCTTCCGGTTGGAGGAGTCATCCGTTACGTGATTCCTGTCGGAGCGCTGATGGTCCCTAGGCCGTCGGTGCCTGCGATCTATCTCTAAGACTCCCCTTAGCTGAGTCTCAGGCGAGGTGGCTTTGACAGGGACCAAGCTTCCATCATCAAGGAGGTAAAGAGACTCGCAAGATCGTCCAGAGCAAGAACTAGATACAACACTGGTGGAGGGTCAGTACCTGGAGAAACGGGCATAACGGCCTTCCAACTGGCACTCACGTATGGGGGGTCGGCGTATTGCCTTTTCTTTGTCCGAGCGGCCGTGATCGTTCAGCCTTCCCTGTCGCTCCAGGTTCGACTGTCTTCTAGTATGCTCAGAGTTGGTCTGCAATGCTTCTTCGAGGGGAACTAGGGGAAATGGAGGGGCCGCTGGCAAGCCTTGCCAGCTGGTCCTTCAGAAAAGCAATCTCTGAATCTTTTTGATGGAGCTGCTCGTCGGTATGATGAGAGGAGTACCCTAGCAGGTCCAAAGGTAGATCCTGAGCAGCAGTGATTGTCGGCAGAGCAGGAGGAAAACGATGGGGGTGGCGGTCGCAGGTATCGTCCTCGGCCATCTTGCAGGAAAGAAACACTGAGGAGAGGAATGGATGCAAGGTCACCTGAGTCTGAGAACATTGGGTCCCCAGCAGAATCGCCAAATGTGGTGACCGGTATTCAGAGAGGGCTCTTCGGATCCTATGTATAGTGTCCGGACGGCAAAGGATGAGTGCTTCAGATGATTGAGCGGGTTGCCTATAAGGGAAAAGGGTTCCACCTGCTTGGCTCCTACAAGACAAGGGTTAGTGCCCACCGGTCGGCAGTGACTGAGAGGGGCCTCCGATGGCTATGTCAGTAACTGTAGGAGAGGCAATCGGAAACTGAAAGATTAGTCGGGGAGAGATATCGAGAGGACATTGGAAAAAGATTATATCCATGAACAGTACCTCAATGGGGTATTTATAACCCAACCTGACTTTGTGCCAAAGATGCAAGCGTGTGATGCACCCAGGGGGTGCTGACATCAGCCCTATCATACTGTTAAGCTGTCGGGTTGACCCGAGCCACGTCAGTAGTTGTACGGCCAAGCCCCGGAGTGCCGCTGTTGCCGAAGGTCATAGTTCCCTGTCGCTGCCGATGGTGGACCCCTCTGGCATAGAACTGACTGTCGGTGGAAGTTGTTCCTTCTCCTAGTGGGTAATGGAGACACTGTTGATACCCAAATTTTGGCTCAGCCCCCACAAGTTCAGAAATCAGCAAAACGGACTTCACATAGATCAATGCCCACATCCGAAATGTTCGGACTTCTCGCGAATAGCACCGACGTTAGTCAAAAATTTCAAAACGATGAACCAACAACGGTAAAGTGTTAAGGAACATTTACCCGTCTCATAAATCCAATCAGACGCACAAGTCGAGACAAATTACAAATGGACGGTACAGAAACCGCATCTGAACAAGCAGGACAGTCATGAACGAGCAGAATCCCGTACAAGCAACCGAAATTTTTCTTCTAAATGGAATATCGAAGGTAAATACATTCCCGAGAAGTCGACATAAAGACTAAATCCATCCAACCCAGAACCGGAATTCAGTTGAGGATAAACATCAATTCGTTCAGATTTCCCTGTAGCGGTCAGTCGGCCTTAGAAATCAGCGAACGCATTTTGCATGGACCTCATCTTCAAAGTCTGACATTTCCTGCGGAATAGATTTTCTTAGAAGTTGAGCAGCCCAAGAGGTGCACCAACTACTTCTCACTTTGTTTAAAGCATCAGAGTCGTATATCGGGGTTTTGCCAGGAAACATCTGAATTAGGCCCGAGATATTTGCTAAATTTATGATCCAACTCAACGATCGGGAATATCAAATTTAAAATGTCAAATTTAGAGTTCGACGAGGGGCCGACCAAGCGCAAACAGAAGATTCGGACCAAGATCAGAACTCCAGGATAGTTTTTCAATTTTAAAGATATTTTCATTAATTTTCTAATTAATTTTCCGAACGTTTCAGATAGCCAGAGAACGGTGGAATGTACTCGTGTCATACTTCCTCTTCCCAAAAGAATGTTTGGAGTTCCAAGAACAGTAAAAAGGTGTGCCGAGATTTTTGTTTATCGGAGAATGTGGCAAACATCTGTCAGAATGCAGCAGACATGACGAAAAGGGACGAGGAGTCCTAGGAAGACCTCGTTTCTAGCGAGAAGCTGGAAACCCGAAAGGCATGAGTATATAAGCAAGAGTTCAGCCACCGGTGAATGGTACATGCCATTTTTCTCTTAGACTCTCTTTGTGCTTACGGTTTTGTAACATCCCTCACCAATAAATCATTAAATGAAATGCAGAATAAAAATTTTCTTTTATTAAACTCTAACATAAAACACAAGTACCATGCCAATTTAGAAATTAAGTCAATGCTAACACCTTTGTTCAAGTACCATCGCAAGATAAACTAAATATGATCTTACAAATCTGAAATCCCAAACATCACTAACATGAACTCATTATATACTTTTGCCCAAGTCACTACCTACTCTAAACAAACGAAATAGATAAACTTGCTCCTAAGAAGAGCATTACTTCTCCAACTCACCACCAATCCTGGGCTTTGTAGTGGACCGCTACATGTCATAACCTATTTTTCAAGTATCCAAAAACACAAGGAAAATAGAGTGTAAATAATATATTTCCATTTCCAATGCAAGGTAAACGTAAGTAAAAATGATTTGAAAATACAACGAGTATGGAAAGATGCATCTCATGCTATGACTAAACCAAGTCATAAATTAAAACACTTTACAAAACATGGACCCTCAAGCCCCCTTTCCTTTCCAAAACTATGCACCACATGCATCCTTTCACATTTAGATATAACTCGGACCCGTAGTCCCTTTTCAAAGAATTTGAGCATCTCTTGCCTATTCAACATATGGTTAATTAGGGTCGCAATCTAGCTTCAACATGTCACCAAAATAGCTTTTTCTTATAAGTTCATTTCCAACATGTCACTAGGGGAGCAACCTAGCTTCAACATGTCACTCGCCGGATGAAGCCATCATATCATTCATTACATGTCATTGAGATCGCAACCCAGCTTCAACATGTAAAAAGGGATGTCCCCCACCGCCATATAGGTACAATCATCCTTCATTATTCTTCCACTTTTGTGTTACAAGGAAAACCATTTCCATTAGGGTATACATATATACCTTTTCAAACCTTTTCCAAAATAATGCCCGAAGGCCATTTCCTTCCGAAAACAAGCCCAAAGGCCAAAAGCTTTCCAAAATCATTTGTAAGCATGTATCAATGCTATACATGCTAATGCACTTTCCAATGAGATACCATTACAAAACAAGTCTAAAGTACACATGCACGTACTAAAGAAATGTATCACCATACACTCACCGATACCGCTTAATCGGTGATTCCCTTCCCTTTATCCGCGGACTCTCAATTTTCCACACTGGCTCCTATGAAAAACATTTCACAAAATCAGTCCCAAGATGATACAAACGGGACAATACTAAACATGTATCATAGATTACACCCTCTAGTTCAAAGGTCAACATATCCTCCTTTACACTAACAAGTAATTCATATCATGAATTTAGACACAAGTATTCATCTACCATGAATCACCTTAGATGACAAATTCATCTAATCTTTATCCAATTCACTTAAAGTATTAGATTATCCCACCTATACAAGTCACATTTACATATACTTCATTTCATAGGGATTTCTTCATTAAAATCTGAAACTTCCTCTATTATACTTGTGGATCACCACTACTAGATAATCATACTTGATTATAAAGTCCAAACCCCATGTTCTTATCATTAAAACAAAGATTAAGTTTCATACCCAAAGAGTTTGCATCATATTCAAATACTAATCTAGTCACCCCATCCCTATATCCCTTCTAGGATTTCCCATCCCATATTATCCATGTGTAAACATGAAGTGTACACATATAATCCATTCCCAGAACAGGAAATCAAAGTATTTAAAACTATAGATAAAGTTTGATTATTAATACTTACAAGATAGGGATATCTTCTTCATAAGAATTTCTTCAAAAACTTCTTCTTCTTCAAGGCCTTCAATGGCTTCCCAAGTCTCTCTCTCTCTCTCTTTCTAGGGACAAAATAGAGTAATAATGATGTCTATTACGTTCCCTAATATTTACTAAGTGTTTTGGAAGTCCCCCAACCGACACCTCAATCAAAAACATCCAAAACAATTTTAAAAAATAACTGTCTGTGAACCTTCATCCGAACAAGACCCCGCCTTCGTACGGACGACCACCTTAATTCAGATGGGGACCCCCCATCGTCTGGACGACCATGTCCAAAAAAATTTCCAAAACTCGTTGCTCGCTCATCCGGACGAACCTCAACCCTGGTCTGGACGAGGATGACATAATTTGTTTCTAAGGCCTCCCAAACTCTCACCCATCCTTCTAAACTCAAACCCTAACACTTCCCCATTATTATAAACACCAAAATATTATCCTAAAGTCATTCCATGACTTATTCAAGCCCATTCAAATTTCGAACCTTATTTTCTTAAAGATTAAAATGGTGACTCATCACCACAATTTCCTTCAAACTATCTTCCTATCCTCAATTCAACCTAAATCATCACAAAATCACTCTAACATTATAATCCTCGAGGATATTACACTCAAGGTTCACCATATCCACTAACCATGTTTAAATATATTGTTAGTGCATAATACCTCAAATGAAATATTAAATTATACTAAGGACATGGGTATTACAAATCTCCCCCTTAGAAAATTTCGCCCCCAAAATTTAAAAGGACAAGTACCTGAAAATAGTTATGGATAGTCCTTCCACATGCTATCCTCGCCTTCCGATATAGCTTCCTCAATGCTATGATTCCTCCACAGGACTTTGACCCATCGAACCACTTTAGAGTGCAACACTTGCTCCTTGCGGTCCAAGATTCTCACTGGCTTTTCTTTATACGTAAGATCTTCTTTCAATTCCAACGGCTCCACCTCAAGTACATGTGTCGGGTCATTCACATACTTCCGAAGCATCGATACGTGAAAGACGTTGTGAAGTCGAGACAACTCCACCAGTAGTGCCAATCTATATGCCGCAGCTCCCACTCTATCTATAACCTCGTACAACCCCACATACCTTGGTGCTAATTTTCCTTTTCCCTTGAAACGTACAACTCCTTTCCAAGGCGAAACTTTTAGAAATATACGATCCCCAATCTCAAATTTCAACTCATGTCGCCTATTATCCGCGTAACTCTTTTGTTGGTTTTGTGCCACCCGCAACCTTTCCCTAATCAATTTGACTCCCTCCGAAGCTACTTGAATTAATTCGGGACTCAAGATTTGACGTTCACCAACTTCGCTCCAACAAATCGGAGTTCTACATCTTCGACCATATAATACCTCAAACGGCACCATCCCAATACTACTTTGGAAACTATTGGTGTAGGCAAATTCTATCAATGGCAAGTAATCATCCCATCCTCCCCAGAAGTCAAGTACACAAGACCTCAATGTATCTTCCAAAATCTGAATCGTTCTTTCCAATTGTCCATCCATTTGTGGATGAAAAGAAGTTCTAAATTTTAGTGACGTACCCAAAGCTTGTTGCAAACTTCCCCAAACCTCGATGTGAACTTTGGATCTCTATCACTAACAATGGATACATGCATACCATGTAGTCTCACTATTTCGTCAACTTTAGACGTCTCTCGGCAAGCAACATTATTAAAAATATCAGGTTAAACTATTCCACAGTAAAGTCATTATATGAGCATCATTTTGAGCCCAACTAGGATCACTGGAAGGCTCATCAGTATTATAAGAAGTCTTACCACTGGCTTTTAGAGAGATAGACATAGCATGTGATCATGGCAAGTAGTTTGACCCATTTAACTTAATTGTGGTGATAGATCCACGATAATCCCTAACCATATCTTTAGTACACAATGTACTGACGGTGGTGGTTTTATTATTATCATCCATAATGAAAAAAAGGTTACTATTTTAGAGATGCATTTGTTGAGGTATTGCATCCAGAAAGGAATGCAGAAAATATGACTGCGACTGGAGAGGTAGCGAATGTGATAGACGAGAGTTGTCAAATGCTGCAGGGTCGATGGATGAGATGGAGACTGCGATTGGAGAGGCGGCGAGATCTGGTTGGGTTGCCGGCTAAGATGGAAAGAGAGAGAGAGAGATCATCGGACTGTGATAAGATAGAGACTGTGAGAGACAAGAGTCGCCGGATGCTGGAGGGTTGACGGCTGAGACAAAGACAGAGAGATTTCTCTGATCGAGAGAGAGAGAGAGAGAGAGAGAGAGAGAAATAAAGATCTTGTTAGTTAGATCGAGACAAAGAGAGATCTCGTCGGTTGACGGTGAGATGTTGGTGACGGCGAAGGCGAAAGTACCTGTGATGAGTGGCAGCGGGTGTTTTTTGTTAGATTTTTGGTTGCTTGGAGTTTGGTTTACAAACAGAAGAACGTAATTGAGAAAAAAAATAGGAACAAAAAGAGTCAGGTTCCTGGAACCCGCTCTAATACCATGTTGAAATATTCAAATGATATGTATTCTTCTCACAATGAGGAATTATTCATAGACTGGATACAAAGGAAAATAAGGAAAGCAAAATCAAATCTAATTATTCTACCTACCTAATTTAATCTAATTAAAATCTCTATAATATACATGATACTATATTAATAAGTATTTCCAATATTAACAAATATGCTACCATATACACTGATTATTTCCAACAACTTGTTTGATGGATTCGAATTTAGAGCAGCCATTTGATCGATTATTTGCTGCATCTGTCGAGGGAATAGAATGATGAGAAGAGTCATCGCGATCTATAAAAGGCATGGCTCTACTAAAAGAATGTCGAACAGACTCTTTCATTTTAGGAAAAACAAGAGGGGTTTTATCAAGAGGATTGACATGCTCACTGGCCAAGGAAATGCCAAAATGAATAAAGATTTTTGTAAGAAAGGCGCCAAAGGGTATATCCTTTTGACGATCATTTAATACCGAACCCATTTCCGTAAAAATAATATATCCAAGGTCAATACGAATCCCCGTAAGAATACAATATAGAACATATATTTACATAGGAGAAACCACATTATAATGACCGGCTTTTGAAATTATATTCTCATAGATAGAGGAGTGAACATATCAACTATGGTGGGTAAGTTCCACATGATAAATACCTACCCCATAGTGACAAAATTCAGTGACGGTTTCAAAATATCGGAATTTTCACCCACTATTTCGATAAGGCCTTCAGTGTTTATGATATATCGTTTGATAATACCTTGAGTAATCCCAGGTATATCATACAATATATTCAAATCAAGCATAATGAGAGTGCCTTTAATGTAAGAGTGGATAATTAAAGATGCACCATCATTATCAACATGAATTTTACAATAAAAGAGACGAACAATATTGCGATAACGGCTGCCGAAATGTCAATGACATTCTTCCAATCGATGTTGCGAAGAATATTAATCAAATAGGTTTTGGAATAGAATGATATAGCTACCTTATGATCAATAATGATGGACTTGGTAAAGAATTTTCCCTAAGTAGATGAAGTAATGTAATTTACGAATAGCTTTGCATTGAAATTTTCAGAGGATGGGGTTGCACTTGATTCTCCTTGTGATCTTCATGATTTCTTCGAGATTCGATGAGGACAGTCCATTTGAAATAAGATCAGAAATTAGAAAGAAGAAGGATATTGGAGAGAAAACACAAGGTTTGAGTGATTTGGGAAGGCAGGAGAGCCTCTGTATTTAAAGGGACTGGGGACTGGTATACTTCCCGGTATACCGGTGGTTCTGTCAGTCAGCCTACCAGTTCCGAACAGATGGCAGGGTTGAGTGGAAGATGAAGAGAAGAGTTGTTCCAACTACCTAATTAAGTTTATGTACATTTTAAACAACCAAGTTAGATATACCTAACTTTCAATAATTATTTAAAAATGAGAAATTTAAACATTTATTTCATAGAAAATCAAAATAAATGGAGAAGGTGAATAAATATTTAAGGAAAAAGTGAATATGAAACATAATAAATTATGCAACTTAGGATAAAGTAAACAAGAAAATTAGATTAA